>JAGVSQ010007339.1:0-15421 GCA_022683975.1 Rhyacophila evoluta
TTGATATTTGCATAATTTAAACAAACATACTTTAATATAAATATATACGTGCTTACATAAAATACTTAAAAAAGGGGTAGAGCGTTAAAACGTATATGGTGTAAGCTAGTAAAAAACGTGTAAACACATAGTTAAAAATCATTTTGCACAGGAGCGCCTTCTACTCACGGCGCGGCACTGATTAAATGATTACATCGATGAGTGAAATAATTATGTAAACTACGATTTAACTGTATGTTATGTATTTTTGTGTCTAAGAGAAAATTGATTGGTTATGATTAACCACATATTTGACACTTCTGCTTATTAACCATTTGACTGCTAAATTACAATATATCATCTTAAATGATATCAGCGAGAAATGCTTACAACGATCGTTTTTCGTCTTTGCCTGTAGTTTTTCAAAATATTACGCAACGAAAATATGAAACAGTATATTTCATGAAAATATAGCATTTTTTGAATAAAATATAAATATAAATCGCTCTATGTGGTTAATTTTTCGTCTTGGCTTTTCAAAAATATTCCAGAAGCCAAAAGGTTCAATTAAATATGATGATAAAGAAAGAATAAATGAACGAAGTGAGCTTTTTTATTAAATGTCCAGGAAATTCTGCAACACGTCTCTGTATAGTTTTTTCTGTAACATTCTTTCTGACAATATTTTTTTAGAATACATAGAATTAGACTGTTTATGACACTAAGTGTATGATTTTACAGTAACAGGAACATTTTCCGAGGAGTTATAGACTGGCGTCTATTATTGGCGTATATTGACGTCAGGAGATTTTTTTTTCCAAGAGGTGATTATTATAACACTAGCGTCGCTTATTGACGATATTAATTACTATGACTGCTGTAGTAATTATGACATATCCTGCATATTAAATATTCGCGTACATTCTAATTGTGTCTTAAATAATATTAACGTATCGAAATAAGCGTGCTGGGAACTTATATCTAATACCGTGAAGAATATACTCAATGAAATACGTAGTTTTCATTACAAGGTTAAAAACTGTTACAATCGCTAACCTATAAAAAGCAGTTAACAGATACGAATGATTGTGAAATGTGTAAACAATCTGTTCTAATATCGACCTGTATATTTTTTTAATACTTAGCATTTTTTGTTTATCAAAAATTAAAATGTAAACAATATTCTAATACAGCGTTTTCCAGATGGTGGATCGCGACCCTGCATCGGCACGAAAGCAACGAATCGAAAAAAGACTTGAAAACCTAGACCTAAAAATAAGGCCATACTATTCTTCATGAACAATGTATTGATAATAAATTGATCTCTTTATATTTTTGTAACTGTAAATGCTTCTTTATTAAAACCAATAAAAGGCGTGTTCATTATTGCCTAATCAGCGACAAAATTAAAATTTGCAGGATTTTTATTTACCTCTATCATTGAAATACTTTTTAAAGTATCAGAAAGATATTAAAATTAGTAGATAAACAAATTATTCCAATTGAAAAGTGATTCTTTGTCCTTATACGAAATCTTACAAAAATTGTTTTTACTAGATATTTTAAATGTAAAAAAAGATATCAGTGGTAAAAGCTTATTTTAAAAATATTTTTTAGAGTTTTATAAAATCATTATAATGCTAAAAGCTTTTTTAGCCTTGTCCGTTACGAATAATTTAGCTTCATACATTCATGAGAACTACTTCTTAGCCATTCACTGAATCTGTTAAAAATCGATGTTTGCGGTGTAATGAATATTAAAAACATTGCTTTTCAATAAGCTGTGGAATTTAAACTCGCATTCCCCGGTGCTGAACAATCAACAAGCGGACGCACTCACCAACTCGACCACTACTCAGTAGGTGACCGATTATTAATTAATTGGTATGATTATGATTTACAAAAAAAGTATTTCGCAATCACAAGTGGTCGAGCTAATTTTTTTTTAGTATGCATAATCTCGATCGCAACTAGTTGCATTCTTGATTGATATGATAGCATTTCGACAAACTATTTATTACGATAATGATGTTTATCGTAAATTGCATGTTATAATGCTGATGTAGACGGGACGTGTCGAGATAATTGAGTACGATATTGGCTTTGAAAGATATAAACCAACAGCTATTAAATAATTATTAATAATAAAAAGTGGTGTAATTTTTTATTGTTTAAAAGCTTTTTGCATTGGTTGCTGCGTATTATAAAAAAATGTTCTCATTCACACAATAGGTATTATAATTTCATTCAGTGTTATCATATACTATTTATATACCTAGGGATTAATAGATTGAAGAAACAAATAATTTATCGTTTAATCTTGGTTTTATTTTCAATTATTTAAATTTCTACTTTCGTAGATCCGTCCAGATTTTTGACGTGAGGCCTTTTTTAATTAATAATTTCTACATTATTCCGGTAATTTGGAGGACCCTTCAATTGTGAATTATATACGTATATTGGCAAATTCGCCACTGTTAACTGATTTGTAATGTTCCATATAAACTTGTCTTTGAGCGCTTAATGTTCGTTACGCTGCGTTATACGTCAATAGTGAGATGTAGGTAATTATAATAGACACTATGTAAGAATAACGGGCTATTGTTAATTGACAATGTAGATTTGTGACTATTTTTATGGTTATTTCTGATGTAAAGATTAGCAGATGGGTGAAAGGAATACTTTTACTTGCAGATAACGAATAGGTGTTAATAATTTTTAATGTCTATGAAAATAATATTGTGACTCTGAATATGCAATTAAAATTGTAATAATAAATCTTGTGATTTTCTCGGCGTAAATTAAAACATCTTCGAATTTTGATGTAACTAATTTTATGCATTGTTAAAAACTTAATTCGCATATGAATAGAAAAATAATTTATTATATCATTAAGTTGGTTCAGACCGTGGGAACTTTGCCTGTCATTCATTCACTCCTTTAATATATTGTTTTTAAAGTAGAATTACCCATGTTTCAGTATTGTATGATGATGCATTTCTCAGTTGATATTTATGCAACGAACTTTTTTTAGACGAATGCCAAAGGTTCGTTTACTTTGTATATATATAATCAATATTTATATTTACCCAGGACCCGCTATGAAAATTGATACCAAAACTTGAGTCATTATGAGAATTAAAATGTTATGTTCCATCACTTAGAACGTATACAAGTATTGCAGCATGTTTTATAATGTGACTTCACACTTCAATATTTTATTTTAATTTGTTTGTTATACCATGTTTGCTCCCAAAGTGGATATATATAGATCTCCTCAATGTGAAGAAGTCTTAATAGATTATTTTTTCACAATAATTATTTTCCAGACAATTGCTCAGTAATACATTTTTAGGTTTTTAAAAACCCGATAGATGTGGGAATTGACCCCGCATTCCCCAGATCACTTGGCGCGCACGGTAACCTGTACGCTAACGAGGCGACGATATATTTATGTAGTAAAATGATAGAAGGAAAAAAATCTAAGAAGCTGTGTAAAGTTAATCCGTTAAAAAATTTCCCAGTAGCTGAAGTAGTTTTCATGCATTTTTATACCTATAACCAGGGATGATCTATCAATAAGATAAAAAAGTGCTCGTTTAATTCTAAATTAAATATTTAAGATTAAATAATGTAGTTAGTTAATGATTATTAAGAGAATATTTTTTTTTTTAATTTCACATAGGGTCAACAGATCCATATCAAATTTAATAATATGGTACGCAAACCTCCTGACCTCCTTCCAGCTCTAGCCGTTTGATAATTTTTTTGATTTATATTTATTTGGAAAACATTTTCAGTCATGAGATACGTAACTGATAATGATTTTGCCGAGATCATACATACATGACAGCTGTGCGTATACGTACGGAGTGATTATCGTCGATTCAGAATTTTATTTATATTTTGCCAATAAGTCAATGGAAAAAATATACAGGATATATTAATTATCTTTGATGTTAAAAGTACATTTTTTCAAAAATATTTTTTTTACGGGAATTGATTTGCAGCTATACTCAATATACACGTAATATCGCAAAGCGCTGTTTTTTTGCATGTTGATGGTTGGCAAGACACATTTTTTTTTAATATCGATAGGGTAATAATTTTAATTGCAATGTCATCCAGTACAAGACGATTTTTAAGATAAGAAAAAAACAAAAAAGTATACATACAATGTTGGGACATATTTTATATCGATTCTGTGGTTAAATGGATTTGGGAGTCGGCGATCTATCGTAAATATAAATGAATAATTATAATTAGAATACACATAAGTGAACACATCTATTCATTATTATATACACAAATTCAATACTTTCGTTAAACGATTTCACTTGGATAACATAAAGAAATTAGGTATTAGTTATAAATATTACATAAAATTTCGTTTAATGATAATAATCATTACATTAATTAAAATATATCTAGATATGACTTTGATTTCTTACTAAGATATTAAAAGGTAATAAAAAATTGAGAGTAAAAGTTAACTTCAATTTAATGGCTGTTTATTAGATTGTATCGACATTATAGTAACATTTTAACTGTCTACAATAATAAAGGAAAAATGCTATCCAATGGTCTAATCCAATATTTTGATGCATTAAAAATTAAGAGTCATAAGTGCTACAGTTACTACTGAATCCGGTTTGTAATTCATTTAGGATAAATCCGAAAAATAAATCACCAGAACATTTATTTTTTTCGTTAAAAAAGCTTTCACAAAGTTAAGAGAAAAGTGCTTTCATTTCGGCTTTAGCATCAAATTCTTCCTTTCTCATCAGGTCGCTTAGCGTTTTTTTAAATGTGTAAGAAATGTGAGTATACTAAAAATATTTTAAGACATACGTTATAATAATTTTTTTATTGCACACAGTATTTTGTACGTTAATCAAAATATTTTTTTACCATGTATATGTAAGCCACACTGAAAGTTTTGCACTTCTGGCCACACATAAATATTTGAATTTTGAATTGATAGAATTTCATTTGTAGAATATAATAGTTTTTGGTGAAAAATCACTTGTCAATTATTTTAACGTTCGTATTTCGACGTTCAAATTTGGCACTGACAATGGACTTAACGCGAAAAGATTTTTTACGATTTCAAAAGTTCTCTTTCTCCGCAAGAGTGCAGTGTTTGCCTTCAAAATGTTTTTGGGGCTGAAGCACCACAATTTAGCGAGAGATTCGTGAAGGTCGTCTGTCAACTGTGAATACTGAATAAAATGCGTGTGACATTTAGTAATTAGTATGAGACAAATTTAAAAGATTTTTCACGAACACTTATAAGTCAGGAAGATTTGTTGCTTCTGGATTCCTTATGCATTCATATTAGATTAAAAACGAGTTCGTGCTGATCGGTGCAACAAAGTGTGACTATGGGCGTTCAAATGTTGTTTATGACATCATAACAGGGGAAAAAACATGAATTTATTGTTACGATCCAGAAAAAACCATAATCTAGTGAATAGGTCTCCAAAGGTAAGAACAGACCAACATAATTACGACAAGGTAGAAAGCGTTGGTAAAAAAATGATCGCGAGCTTTTTCTCCCAAATGGATCATGTCTGTACTGTGTTTCTGAACAGCAAAGATCAGTCAATTTTGAGTGATAAACAGCCATTTGTCTTCCATTTTTCTCCCCAAGTTCGTGAAAAAGGAATGAGACGCCGAATCCTCTTGCAACACTACAATGCTTTCTTTTGCAGCGCGAACTAGATAAAGGCATTTTTGTGGTCTGAGAAGGTAGGCCTTATTAACCATCCCACTCACAGCTCAGACCTTGCACTCTGTGACTTCTTTTTTTCCCTCAAAATTAAAGATTTGATGAGAGAATTTCACATTTACAGAGTTAAAAGAAGCAGCTCTCAACTAAAACGTCGAAAACATACCCCCAAATGAGTCGCTCTCTTGCTTTGAAAAACGGTTCAACGGCTCGGATGAATGAAGAAGTGCTTAAAATATAACAGAGAATAATTAAAAAAAAAAAGAAAATGTGTTAGTTTTGTGATAAATACTTTTCTTCATGGGTTACGCAACACTATGGTATGTATAAATATATAGTATGGCCAACTTACGCGGTGTGAAAATGTGTACTCCAGAAATGGAGTACACGTATGGATTTTCACAACGTGAAGACTTCTTTCCTCAGATTTTTTTAGAGAATTGGTTGTCCATACAAATGATCAATCCATTTGGCACCAACTCCAGGTTTGTAAAAAGGAAACGAGTTCACTTACTTCTTGGCTACCGAGAGAGTTATAAAAATATAGTAAAGATATAATTAATGATACTATTATGTATAATCTACGGTTTCTTATTCAAAAGTTTATATTATTAGAAATTTTGTTTTATTACACAAATTAATTCGGCTCTTACGCCAGGGGTCAAGAGTTTGGCCCTAACCGAGGTGTGCCTTATAATATCTGAGAGTACCAACAATATATTAATTTATACTTAAGTACTGTTACGATTTCAACATAACGGCATCTCAAGGCACCATATTGTACAGATAAATAACAATAATGCTGGATTCAATTCACTATAGTCGATTGAAACTTGCTTATCATTGAAATCAATTGATTTTTAAAAAAATTACCATTAATTTTGTTATGACGTTTATGTACATTATAATTCTAATATTCAACTGTCATTTACTACTAAGTAATGAAATGTCTTTTATAATGATAGCAAAGAAAAGAGTATCTTCTTAACGAGAGTTATTTGTAATTCGTTAGTATTTACAAAGATATAAAGAAAATAATTGAAATTAACTATTCTTAAGTTTTTAAGTATAACATTTTGCAAAACGATAAGTAAAAGAAAAAGTTAAAAAATGTCTAAATTGTTCATTATTCAGGATACTTATTTCTATAGAATAAACAGTTTTATTATCCATAATATCTTCATCTCCAATCACGTATGTTCTGCCATCAGCTTGTTTTCAACGTTCTCTTTAATGGTACACCTATTATCATTCAAACATCTGTAAAAAACAGGTCAATTTATTTAGTAAGTTAGGTATTTTAATATTGTAAACACGATTTCACTTATAATAGGATCTGAGAATGTAGCGTTTTTTTTAATTTTTACACAATAGTTTAATATCACACTTTGTATCATTTATACCGATTTCATGAGAATAGAATTGATTACTGACTTAGGTTATAGTGGTAAATACGAGTACACTGGACTATTAATTGTTATCGGAGAACGTGACAATACGATCGTATCTAAAGTCTCTAGTCCGAATGCTATGGTGTTAACGTATCCCATGGTAGGGAAGGTAGTCGTGATTTATGTTGAAATCGAAAAAAGTAGTAAAAGGAGTCGGTAGTCGGTGTCTTGTCGAAGGGAACCTGTTTTCGGAGCCGAGAACGCCGCAGCCGCATCCATTCCTGGGTTCTTCGTCAGCTCAGTCCACGTCCGACCGCCGCTCGAGACACACACGCGCCGCGTGCGCCTACCGCAAACACACGCCCATCCGATCACACCGCGGAAAAGCAATTTTTGTAATTTTTTTTGGCGGGACAAACCGCAACGGCGCATCGCGGGAAAAGTCGCCAATATTTGAATTTCGAACGTTCATTAGTTATTCAATTTTAATTCGTGTGGGCTGTGTGAGTTTCTACGTATATGTTATTATTTCTTGTTCGACTTAAATGAATGTCGGTTCGAGATGACCGTTATCAGAACTATTTGCATTCGGCAGTTTTGCAATAAAAATAATTGATGAGTGAATGGTGATAATAATAATTTGAATTTTAATCGTACCGTTAAAAATAATAATTTTAACAAGAAACATTTCGTTTTTAAGAAAACTTTAGTGACTGTTATTTAAAATAAGTGATTTTTAAATAATTATAAAATTTTACACATTTAAAAAAAAAGAATATAAATTTTATAACGTAAATTACTGAACATAAAAATGGCGTTAAATTTTTAGCCCTGTATTATTGTTATTTTCGATATAATTTGTATAATAGATCGTCTTTCATGTCCCGGAGAGGGTTCGGACGTGGACTATTATCATCGTGATCAAGTATCCGAAGAGTGGCAGATATGGCTACCTTCCATGATCTGGAATCGGACTGGATGGGTCTTTGCCAGGATTGTACCGCCTGCTGGACCGATGCAGGTAAATGATCATTTGTAATTTTTACCTGCCGACTTAACTTTACTGCTGAGGCGCATTCATTAACAAGGCGTGATAATGTGTCATCCTTTATGCACGTGAAGGCATCCAAAAAAAAAAACCAACGCGCACAATTATAATGCCTACCTTATATTAATTTCATGTCCGTTCATTTACGAAATTGAATCTGAAATATATTTGAGGGTCAAATCATAATATTAAAAATAAAACAGAATGTCCGAGTTCATCAATATAATCAGGTCTATAGCAGTGATTGAGTTAGCAGTTGGTAGAACTCCATTTTAAAACGGTTGAATTATAATATATCTAATGACTCCATGTGTTTTTTTTTTGTTGATAACTACTATCTATGTGATACTCGTGGAAAAATGAATTTATAGTTATACCTAAATATTGTGTACTTTATAAATCGATAGATATGCGGTTCTTATGGTTTTTTCTAAGTAAATACCTATAGTTTGACGAAGACGATTGAAAGGTAACTTCTTGTATAAAATAAGTCATACCGCACCGCATTAGCTAGATTATATGTACATATATCGCCATCAATGGTAGAGTATAACATAAGTCTGATTAATGTATGTGTTTTGTTTAACATTTTCAAAGGTTTTAGCACAAAAACTAAATAAATCAATCAGTTAGATTACACTATTGCACAATTTTAAAAATTCGCACAATACTCATAATAATTCATAATCAGTTTCTATTCTTTTTCAGAAACGTTTTTTAACTAAAAACATAGATAAAACTAGTTTTTAAAATGTTTTATTAATAGTTTTTTTGTTGAGTAAAATTGTTTGTAAAATTATTGAATCTACAATAAATTTAAATATTATGAAAATTAAAAATAAAGACCTTTTAATTTTCAACGGTCATCTAAAAACTTTTGGATTTTGACAAAACATCGTGATCTATTTATTTATGATATTATATAAAACTTTGATTATCTTTGATCATTTTCATTGAATAGCACACAATTAGCCAATGATGTATAAGCATTCTGTTTAAATATTTAAATCGCATAAACCACCAGCATACATTTCAAAGTTGCATTCCTCGTCTAGAATTGATAACATGTACTTAAAAATTGAGTAGTACATCAAACACTCGCACGTACAAAATAAAGTAAACAAATTTATCCAATGAATCGTATTAATTGAAAATTGGCATTCATCCATAATTTGTTTTAATGGTGATATCTGTAGAAACAAAAAGGTTAAAACTTTCATAATATACATGTACAATAAAAAAGATTAAACATTATATGTATTACATAATATTGCACCTATATTTTGTTATTATGTGTTGATAAAGCAGTGTGACAAAAACGTTTGTTCAGTGTACTGATTACAAGTGATTACTTGAAATTGTCCAATTATCACATTTTGTAATAATTATATTTAAATTATTTATCGCACTATTATTAGCGAATATTTATTTTACCGACATCGTCATGATAAAATAAAGTGGATATTATTATGAATTCAATGTTTCATGTCGGTAATCACAAGTTACGGTGGTCTCTGGTCGATTTGCAATATTCTGAATTACTATTGAAGATAGACGCGACTTGTAGTTTTAAAATACTCAATAAATTCCATTTTGTGATTTATTTTTAAAAATAAATTAATTGTTGCTGCTCTCTTACCTATTTGTTTTAGGCTGTTGAATATCTTTTGCGTGTCGTTTGTGATTTAGTGAAAATAATTAAGTATACTTTGATATAAAAAAACTTAAATCGTTCAACAAATGGCTTTTTGTATAATAATAATAATAAAAAAAACTGTAATGCCGTTGATGACTTAAATACCGTCTTTCCTACATATTAAACGTCACAGCAAAACAAAACACATCAATTAAATAATTTTAAATCTAACTGCCTGTATGGGGTCCATTATGTTAATATATTCACATTATTTTGATGGTTTCACGAAAATGTTGAGAAATCGTTGGTTCCTATAACTCGAGCATTCATTAAAGGGTGGATACAGTGAAATGCATGTTGCCGCGAGATAGAGTTATTGTTTATATGATTAGTATACACTGGAAAAAGATTGTCCAGTTAGTATAATTTGTGTAAAATATTACTCACTATAGCTCAATGAATTAGTGCTTAAGAGCGGGTGTGGATCGCATAACAATGATCCACATGTTTCAAATTATATTTTAATCTGTTTTAATGGGTTGAGCGTATGTCTATTTACTAACCATCGTAAATTTGAAAGAATGTATTGTGGTATTTGAACAGAATTGTGACCAAAAGATATAATTAATTAGGGAGTGTTTTGAAGATAAGTAACTTCTATCGAAAATCAGATGGACTATATATATGTGGAATCATGTCCTCCCCGAAAGTGGAGTATAATGTGAAGACATGTCTTGGCAGATTATTTTTCACGAAAATTGGTCAATTCAATGGGCATCCCGTTGTGCATTTTTAGAAGTTATAGAAGTTCGTTCGTCATTATCTTTTTAGTTTTAATATACTCGACGAGGTGTTTTTTTTCTTTTTATTCTTGCATTAAAATGCGTTATTTAATTATTTATCAATGGCGTGTTGTTCCAAGTTGAGTAGTTCTTTTCGATTTTTTTGTTGTAGATATAAAAAAAACACAATTTACAACTTAATATTAAATCATTTTTCAAGATGGATAAACTGCTTGCGTTCAATAGTTCGCAGTGCCTCCTGTCTACTGGTTTTAAAGCCGGTTTTAATTAACCGTTAAATCTCATTCGGCAAGCCATTAAAGGAAATACGTTAACATATAATGTATATATTACATAATATAATATTTTAATACCTTAAACATGAGGTACTCAACTGACTCCAGTATTTTAAAATATTTATTAGTGGCAACTAAAAATAAAGATAAAAATCTCCAACTAATAAATCTGTTGCATTGCAATGAACTGCCGAGCAGAATATTTATGTGTGAATTTGACGTTTTTAGGATGTTACATCTGATTCAAAGTATTGTACGTATATCCTCATAATATTATTACTATTATGAGGATAATACATTAATATTATTATTTTTTTACATTTATATATGAGTAGGTCAGTTACAAGTTAAATATCACATGTTTAGAATACAATGGTTATATCGCTATGATTCTTCCCAATTCTTGACCGTTCACGGTGGCTTCGTACTCTAGTTTATTTTGTTTTCGTAAAATTTCTTACTTAATTACTTAATTAGTGTCTTTTATGTCGGCTGAAAGGGATTATCTTCTCAAGTCACTTCGACCATATTGGGATTAATCGGCCATTTTGATATAGTTTCTATTTCTCTTTTTAATAAGCTTTAATACTGACAAAATGTAGTTAAATTAGGAAACGCGCACACTTTCTACAATGTAATACATATAACCTTAACATTTTTAGAAATAGATTTGTATTGACGATTTAGCGTCATCTTCAAATGGAATTTCACCTTCAAGATAGCGAGCGATATTACCTCCATTGGGAGTGACCGCTCCACTTAAAAATGTATCCGTCAGTGATGGAGTAGGAAGTGCTGCATATCCATCTCGGCATTAATTTTATTATTTTAGCAAACCTTGACTCTAGTCATTACATTTACTGTTGCAGAATGCAATAACCCGAAGCAATTTTAAAATGATCAGTAGTTGTCGTCGCAGCTTTACCTAAGATTACGATTATATTGAAATCGCGTCTCAATTGTGATAACTGGATTTTGTAAATTATTTCATGAGACTGTTAGCGGGCAAACTGAACACAGTCTTATGATAAAGATAATTTGCGTTACTATATTATATATTTTGAAGTGGTTGATTGACTATAACTAACCGTATTAGAACATTATCCACTACAGCTTGGGGTGGGGCATATATTCGTCAAACGTGGTCGTATATGTGTATTTGAACAAAGAACTTGTAGATCAATTTGCATTCTATTCAACCACTATGACATGTTTTTTCAGCACAATTATTCAAGCTTGGATGGTCAACGTCTATCATGCTTGTTGGTAATCCATCAAGGATATTGGATTTGACATCCGTCGTAGAAAATAGGCAAATGGGCATATCTCTTTAAGGACTGAATCCAAACTTTTGAAAGAAAATATTTACGCTCGTAGTTCACCATAATTTTCTAAAATATTGATATGGTGAAATGTCGTTTTTCTTAATTTTTTTCTTGGTGAAAAGTTTTAGTCAAAATACTTCAAAATGTGCTGAAAAATTAATACATGTACAAAGAATAATAACTGATAAACATTAAGTTCAACATCCACATTGATCACACAGGTAATTGAAAGCATGATAGCAGAATCTTCAGTAAATGAGATGCAAGAAAAAGATCAATTTTATGAACGTGATCAAACATTTATAAGATGATTTTTTCCTCAAACGTTTATTCTTTTTGACAGCTGAAAACTGCAAGATCCACATTTTCTCTGGAGTATCGTTTTAGTAGTAAATAATAAAAGTTTTAGCTTTTTTTTAAACACCAATCTTCAATATATAGGTTTGTAAACAAATAACGTAGATCAATCTACCAGTATGTTTAAAGACACGAGAATAACCTAGCCTAGATTCTTGAAAGTAGTTTTTTTTTCATATTATAAATGACTTTTGATACCAACGTCAGACAAAAGACTTATTAAGCAGGCGAAGGTAAACCACTTCGTTAATAATTTATGTCAAAAATGACTGCATGGTGTAGGTGTACCTGTTATTTATTTCGAATGACTTTTAATCTTAAACGAAATGCTGTCTACTAATAAGTACACCCTATATAGTTTAAATAATACGTTTGTATCTATTCTGTAAATACATATTATGATGGGATCGACTTGAGAATTTGAAAAAAAACAGTAATCATACGAATCTTGAGTGTATGTAAATACGAGTGAGTATGTTTGGATACAATTGACTGAATTCGTTCAATGGAATGCAAGTTTTATATTACAATTTAATTTCGTACAGTTAATCCTTGTTGTGAAGTCATTACAGTGGAATAATAACATAGGTACGAGTATATTATAGTTTTTATAAATATATTATTCATTATTGAAACGCTGATAGAATAGTATAATACTTGTATTTTGATTTCAAAACTAATATAAATAAAGAGTGTTAAACACTATATTATGAACACGTTAATTTGATTATTTTAATATTCGCTCTCTACGTGGAGTATATGGCCACCACATTGGCACCTCCGGGTTCTGTCAGCCGCTAGTCGTTTGCATCGTCCCAGGTCATGCCAGCATCCATTCATTTCGCACTCGTGTGGATGCCTAAAATAATATAATACGTTAATCAACTATATTAAAAGAGTTCTTATCGATACGTACGGGTATATTTGCTAGAATAATTGTTGAAGTAATAGTTGAAAATAAACGGTTGGTCGTAGGTGTGAGCAGTATCTTCTATCAATTCTGTTTTAAAGTCTATATTCAATGAAATAGCATTTTTGAATGAAAGCATTAGCAATGAAATAGCATTTTTTAGTCCAATAGACTAAAAAATAATATGCTTTCAAATGATTTTTTGCATAATGTATTATATTTGTGACGTTTTTACAAGACAGCATGACATGTAATAATTAAGATATTAAAATAGTCACTTAGCTGTTTGCACCGCAATTATTATTATAATTTGCATATTTCTCGCCAAAATAAAATAAAAAATGAGCATTCTTAGTGAGCATGATTATAAAAAAAAACATGAGAGAGATTTGGTAAACACAACTTTTTAAAATTACCTCAAAATGAGTTTAATTTACATAATTTCTTTTACTATAAGAATAAAATCAACACTAATCGTGCTGTGCATATTTATTCTAAAAAAAAAAATCAATTCGTTTTATTTTCATTCACTATTTTGAACGATACAGTAAGATTATGTAAATTTGTGAAAATATAAGTATATAAACCGATTCCACTACTAAAAATGATCATAAATATTTTTGCAATTGTTAACTGTTTTATGAAAAATTATAATTTCTATCGTTTGAATGTAAATTTTAACGATTTTCTCATTTATTTTTTGGCCAAACTCCGATATAAAAAAGACCGCGATAGAATAAATAACAGGTCGAATAATATCTGTCTAAACTATTTTAAATATTTTTTTCCTACTGATCTGCGATAAAATAATCAATATTAAAAGTAATTTAACGTTTTCATTAACCTATGTTGACTATAATGTAATATTATATTAAACGATTTTGATTGCGTGCTTGTGGGTGGACGGATGGTTTTACTGAGCGATTTTATTTGACAATTTGTTGTTGCTTTACAAATAAATAATTTAATACGTGCTACTTTTGGTTTCCCTTTTCATTTCATAATAAAAAAAGTTAAGTACCACCAAACCAAACGACTTCAGTTAAAATATTTCTGAGCATACGGAGGCGACTAAACCGGTTATTGAGGAGTCTTTTAGGTACTCTTAAAAAATATACAAAAAAACCTACTTATTCAGTGGCTTGCTATGGTATATTAAATATCTTTTAATTGTGTTTTTTTCCCCAAAATATTACCATATTTATGAAACAATATAATCATAGTTGGAGCATTCTCAATATAATATTAAAATTTTTGCGTAAAACAATTATTGAAAATCATTCCAATATCAGTTGTCGATTCTACTATTTTCTATGTAGGTTCTCTAATGCTTTCATTTAATTGTTGCTTACAATGTTTCGATGAATAATATTGTGAATCTCCATATTGTGAAAGTTCACATAATTTCTTAAGAGTATTTTGATGTTGAATTTAATATATATATCATAATACTATATCTTCATTATGTTTAATGAACAGCCTTATGTATGCATACACTCATGTTTTTCAATGTTTGATTTATTAAAAATACCTTGTATAAATCTGATATTTAATTTTTTTATTAATACTTTCCATGTTAATTTTTATGGTATTTTTAAAAACGTATTTTGTGCAGTGGTTATATAAAGTGGGGTATTTTAATATAGTAAAACCACCACAAATTATACTTAAGCATGGGTAAATCTCGAAGTTCAATATCGTAAATAATATTAAAGGTTAGTAAAAAATAATGATAGATAATATCATATTGCACAATGATCCATAATGGGCAATTTTTATTTAGTTACAAATTATTTCTTGACAAATACCTTTGTTTTATTATTTATTGTAGTTGTGGCGTACATAAATTGATTCCATTCGGCAAGTGCTACGTAAACTATTTTGACAGCTAGCAATGTAAACACAAGTGAGCTGTCATGCATATCGCTGACAAGTGCAACAACATTAAACAAGTTAAACAGTGTCT
>JAGVSQ010007340.1:0-15418 GCA_022683975.1 Rhyacophila evoluta
TTGTTTATCTATCACAATGTCAGCTTCCAATGTTGATAAAATTAAATTTATAATTTTATTTTCTGAAATATATTATTAATGGGCTTAATGAAAAACATTAATCACTCTCTTTCTAAATTAACCATAGATTGTCATATTTTGAAACTGGTAAATTCTAATTTTAAGGTGTTTTCTTACTTAACTTAACTGAAATAGAAAAAAAAACATCATAGATTATAAAGTCTCATGTGTTTTTATATTCTATCATCAGACGATATGATAAATTGGTTTGTATTGATATTTAAAAAATGTATAAATAAAATATTTTATGATTGTAATATATTATATATGTTGATAAATGATTTTTCCAAAAGAACTATTTTTTTAAATTATTTAATGAGGTCTACAAATAAAATATTCATATCGTGTATTTTGTAAATACATGAATATTTAACAACATTTTGTATTTATTTTAACGGCTTAATCTAGAATATATATTAAAATTATCCCCAAATAAATAGTATTATATTACTAAAAAAGTTATGCATTAAAAACTTCAGAAGTTTTTTACCGTTTTATATCAGTCATATCTTAAATAAGATATCGAGATTATAGTTATTTAATAATTTTTATTAATGTTTATTAACAAAAATTTCTGTACCAAAATAATAACTTACATATATCTGCTTTTCTAAAAAAATATGTAAAAGAAATTCTCAGGTGCGAGTTCAAGGACTAGGTGGCATCGATTTCAAAGAATCGCGTAAAGAGTAACCGGTCATCATTAAGCGGGTACAAATTTTGTACCCTAAAAGTCACTTAAAATATTATTTTTCTCCAAATATTTTTATTTTATATCATCGTTATTGTCAACATAAATAACATATAATCAATATTTTAAATGAGTAGTTTTAACGGCCTTCATCGCTCCTGATCGCCCAACGATGGTACTTTTATTTACTTTTGTAGAAGATGATAACCATGCGTGCTTTGGTGTTGGGGGTGGTGAGCTACATCACTATAGTTGCCAACTATAGTTGAACAATCGGCTAGTAACCAACTCTCGTGAAAAAGCTTTAATTATAGATTTATAGAGTAAACATCTTTATACTGTGAAGATCTATATACTGCATTTTGGAGCAGATAACGTTACAATTATTTGAAAGCGTATGTTTTATGTCTGAGAGAAAAAAGTTTTTTTTAGTTAATCAATTTCTCGATTTATATTCATACCTTTGTTCTAGATATAATGTTGAAATCACACCTCACTATTTAGAAGCATATATGCTCGCAATACAAACTTTCAAAAAAAAAAATTGTATCGCCAAATTATTTTACTTCAAGAGAATTCATTCTTGTATGGATGTATTTCCAAACGTTCAGCAACTATGGGAATTGAGCTCGCAATTTTACGTACGTTAGTCCATATGCCAACCTCTTGAGAAGAATAAAAGTGTTGATAATGTATTTATTTATTATAGTCGATTATTAATGTTTTATTGAGAGTTTATTTCTTGCTTAAATTCAAATCTGTATGCAAAAGTGTAATATACTAATTGAAGTTGCAAGGAATATTTTCAGTATTAAATACAATTATATTTGCATTGAACATAATATTTGTGTCAGTTACATAATATTTCATCAAACTCGCTAATTGAGCTCATAAAGATTGCAGTAAAATGCAGTAGCTAACTTGTACTGGACGCAAAAATCACACCCATTTAAGAATTTACCAGTTTGGTAGTATATTCAAGACGCATGCGCGTATTTTTTTGCCAAACTTAAATGTAATATATCTTAACTACGATTTGAAGTTATAAAATAAATACATGAAATGATATTTATTTGATATTGATATTACAAAATTCGTTATATGTATTTTTTTCTTTATTATTAGTAAACATCAAATAGTAGTTTTAAAACTTCAAAAACATTTCACATTATTGACACATGTGTGTATATTTTCAGTATTTAATCGAATTATTTAACTTTACAGAAGGAAGTATTCAGTTTAAATAAATAGTAATAATAATAAAATAATACATTTTATGGTGAAATTGATTGAAAGCTCGGTGGCGTAGAATAATAGTGCAATACTAATTAATTTAAAGGTAATGAAATGAATTAACATATTTAAGGCTTTGATATATCAAATTTCACAAACTATTACAAGAATGAAAGCCACTTGAAACTTTTCATTTTTATAACTATCGAAATAGCCAAAAATACTTGCATTTTTGTTTTTCCTTCATAAGTTGACCGATTGGATACATCAAGAGAAGGAGCTTTGATTTTTTTTTTGACGAAAATTTGTTGAGTTATTGATTGACTTAAATCTTGTCTAGTATTTTGTATACTCATACAAATTATGAGCGTGAAACCATGGTCTACAGTACCGACTCGTGTATACTAAAAAAATTGATCTGCCATTAGGTAATTATAAAAAGTGTCCTAAAATGAATTGAAATTTTTAATTGGCAGCATTCTTTGAGACAAACCCAGGCTAATTAGATTTATTAAAAATAATAGTGCAATCAATGTCATCTTAAGCGCAAATAAAATAAAATGCAACATTTAGAGTTCATACAAATAGAAATCTATATTTATGTGCAAGCATATGTTTTATTTAAAAATCAAATCATTTTTTTTACGTTGAACACTTTCAGGGAAATGTCACACATTTATTTTATATAGAGTATCTCAAAACTAAGTGTTTTTTTTTGCAGTCCCACAATCAAACAACTTGTATAAAAACCCTTTGAAAATGGTGGACACCTCATGTTACGATAGAAAAAATACTTACTTGCGGGTGGTGCTTTTTTCTATTTCAAATTTGCAATAAAAGTAGTTTTATTTTTTTTCCTTTTTTTGTTTATAAGCAATTCACATACTTAAAAATTTATGGAAGTTATAGATATATAAGAAGAAAATAATCTGTCAAGTCATATTCACATTGCGAAGATCCATATACTCCCCCTTCGGAGTGGATATATCTTCACAGTGTATAGATCAATATGCTCCACGTTGGGAGCAAACATGGTATAAAAAATCAGAATACAATAATTGTATATAATTTTAATAAAATGAAGCGATTCCGGAGCGCAGCAAATTTTAATAATATACAACGCAGCTTTAAAAAGTTGCTTACTTCTGCTGAAAAATGAAACTGCATTTTACATAGATATATTTACTTATCAACAATGTGCATTTCGTCTTGTAATTTGTACACAATATGCAAGTATGTATGTGGGTAAGTGACCCACTGTCCGATGGCAAGTGAGGGACATACCTCATTCTACACCGGTTGGAATTATGATGAAAGTGCGCGTAACGACTTATTACAACATCGCCGCTTTTAAAGCGATATTACATCGAAAGTTCATCATCGTTTGACAACTTTTCTATGCTGAACATTATTTTACTATGCTATCGTTATTCAAAATTTATTTGATTCTAATTTTAAGCCATTTGTCAGTGTTAATAATTCGTAATCTATTATTTATAGTACTGAATCATGGCTAATAACAAAAGCTCAAACCAACCGTATACTAAGCTTTGAGAAATTTGATCGTAACGATGAACACTGGAGATAAGGTGGCTATAATTATATTCAAAATATTAAACAATAAATCGGTGTCTGCAGATCAATATCTGGCATTTTAAAAGACTCTTTAATACTTATACATGATGTATTTAATGGAGCTATAGAAAACGTAAGACCATTACTCAATGTCGGGGAATCTTGTAATATTGAAAAAAAATGTCTAGCGATGAACACATGTATTTCAGCTAGGAAGCGGATATGATAAAACGCCGTAAAATTCAAGACTTTTTTTACAAAAACAATAAATTTATTTGGCAAATATTTTCAGCACCAAAATCTTACATATTGCTTAAAACAAAAAAAAAACAAAAGTTTAATATGGATTCTGTTCGTGTGTAATTGGTTCATATAATACTATAAAGTCGTAAGAGAGTGGATATTTTCAAGGAAAATCAATATAAACATTATTGCGGGCATTCACTTTGTCTTACTTCAATGTGATACTATTACCCAATTGATAAGGAGGTGATTTTATAACCTACTATTCTATTCATTCATTATTTTGAATACATTTATGTACAAGTGGCTGAAATTAAAATATACTCAAAAAAATCCTGTTCTAATAAGATTCTAAAAATATTATGATACCTTTATAGGATAAAAATATAGGATTTCTTTAATTAATAAATTCACACCTGTTTTGGAGCATTATTACCATTATCAAATTCTATTTTCAGATTCTACTTTACAGTAATATGATCTGTGAAGTATTTACTATACCATAACTCAATTATTTCTGTTTAAAGATTTTTACTTACTGGAGAAAAACGTGACTAATATCAAACATACTTTATTTAAAAAAAAGTTTAAATACAATGAATATTCACTAATTTAATTATAATTTGTCTCACTATTTTAACTAAGAACACTGATTTTTTTTATAATAATGGCAGTCAATAAAGTTTTGAAGGAAAACACTTTTTCATATATAGCATAAATATACAGCATTATCAAACATTTAAAAAATTTAATATACATAATATAATTTATTGTATATATAAATGTCAAGGTTTTTGTTGTGTATTGAACCCATTAAAAAACTTTTTGTTATGACTTCTCGTCAAGTCATGAGTTTACATGATATCAAATCAAAAGTTCATCTTTATTCAAATATACTTGTAGCTAATTAATTTAATTATAACCATAGGTAGATGCATTTCGCTTATTACACATTTTGGCAGTAAAATTATAACCAACATAACTATTAAAGTAACTGATTATAAATAAATATATCTGTAAATTTATAATTTAAGCTTTTTGAATTGAAATATATAAATGCTTACTCAGTGAATATCTTATATATATGTTTATTAGCGTACTAACAATAGTTAACAATTATTATAAGTTTGTCTAGTATAATTGTAAAACAGCAAAAATTTGTGTAGTATCTAATACATGATTTGAATATAAATGTCCAAAGTTCAATCGTTGACTAGCAATACTTTAGTTATCACATATAATTTAAATTTCAGATTGAGGATTATAAAAGCAGTTTTTTGCGAGTATATGAAAAGAATTCAGCTACCCGTAACCATATGATATAGATTTAGTGACGTACGAGAAATTTTTGCAGGAGAACATAAAACGTTTCTCTATTAAGTCTTTTCTAGACTAATGTGGTATGAATAATGTTCAAATGATGAAATTGGAAAAGTAACATTTTTTTATCTATATGAGTTTTATTACTGTACAAGATATGCTCGTAATATTACAAATATATTTTGTAAAGTTAAGTACCCTAAATGTCGGAAGTATTGAAATGACGCATTCAAAAAATCAAATTATGAACATATGTGTATGTGTCTAACGTGAATTAAAAAAAATGAAAATGGGATTCTCAGAAAAAAATAGTAAAATTATCTTTTAACTTCAATATTGGTAAAGGACATCAGTAAAAAAACTTTTAATGATTGCAAATGAAACATATTCATGTAAGATTATAAATACTGCTTCGAGACAGTGCTCGATAGATGTTTAATGCGAACGCAACGATGGTAAAAAACCATGACGGACAGGTTCTATTGGTTTTGCAAACACTACTTTTATTTTTTATTAACACGTAACATGCTGAAAATATCTTTTGGCGAGTGCAATTTTACATTTTATTTGATTTAATTAAATTACCATTTTTTTAAATTACCCATTTCAAATTACTGAAACTCATTTCAACAAGATATCAACTTGAATATTTGATGAAATTGAACAATCTTTTCCATAAATACTATTTTTTTCATACTAATGAAAAACTCATTACATATTTAATATAAATTTCAATTATTTTTATTTTTAATACGACACCTTTGGCTCAATCTGAAAATAATAACGACTACTTTCTGTAAATTATATATATCTATTTACGTAGTTCAATAAATTTAGTGCTAAATGAGAGGTAATTTACTATTTACTTATGATACTTACAATGTGTAAAACGTTAAAGATTTTGGCCAATCATGTATGTTGTATATACATCATTTCTTAATCATTATCAATTTTTTCTACGTGGCATATAAAATAATTGATGTCGAGCCCTGGATTACAGCATTTGTTTACAATAGATCAACAGGTCATCTCAAGTAGGATTTGCTAATGTCAATTACTGTCGATAATAATAATTGTTTGCATATATTGCTCAAACCATTGGCTTAGTGAGAGAAGTTTTCATTGCGACGCAAAAATTTAGCTTTTGATCAAAAACAACCTTAAGAAAAAATCATGGGACTAAATTATTCTACAATATTATCAATATATAGATAAGTCGAATGGGTTTATAAAAAAAATCTTTGTAAAACATAAAAATATGAAAACTTCAAATAAAATATTTATTTACATTTTGACTAGTTTTACTCCACATGCATTTCGATATACATACAAACAACAGTAAATTTTAAGTTCAAAGTTTTAAATCCATAATCCACATAACTGAAGCTTTTCACTCTAAACTTTTACAACGAAATGAACTTTTTATTAAGTTTTTTTTTATACCATGTTCGCTCCCAAATTGGAGCATATGGATCAACATAATGTGAAGATATCCACTCCGAGAGTGGAGTATATAGACCTCCCCAATGTGAAGACGTATTGACAGATTATTTTTCACAGGAATAATTCTTCAGACAATTGCTCAACCCAACCACCGTATATTACAATTATAATTATAAATCAGTAAGTATGACAGTATATTTACTTTTTACTGAATTTCAATTTATCAACACCTTTTTAATGGTTACTATTATATATTCATATTTGAATTCAATATGAATATTACAAAAAAGGGCATATATACCATGCAAGCCATTTTAACAGATTATTAAAGCACAGCATATATTATTAATCAATATTTTTTGATAAATAAAATATTCTTCATTTTATTTTAATATATTAATATTAAAATAATTTTCATGTGATACTATGGCCAAGTCATCTTCTTTTTGATACAGTTGACTGTCCGCTATTTTTCAAATTTATTTAAAATATAAAATTTCCTACATCCGTTTTTTATACAAAATGTAATTAAATGGATTATTGACGATAAACTTAAGATATAAAATATTTACTACAAAATATATTTTTCTTCATAAAAATATATTTCAAGTTGTTACACTAGTTTATAAAAAAATGATATTACTTAAATATTGGGTATTATCATGACGCAACGGATACATATTTTTTTACTTATATTATTAGTGTTCTTCATGGTTGACTTACACATAAATTTAAAAAAACTTTAAACTCAAACAGTTTAAATTTGTTGTCAAAGTTTCCCATTTTATATTATCTTTACAAATCATTTTAAGCCATTTCTTGTATATTTATTAAATATAAAGCATATTTACCATATATTATTTTTTTACCGATTTTATTACCGCGTATTTTTATTCAAAGTTATGCTTTCTTAAAACCCCATAAATCATTTGACAACAATCTGAAAACTTCATATTCAATAAAAAAAACCAAGCAATTTAAGAATCAAAATAATACGATCATAGGTGGTACAAGTTTTAACTGACACATAAATTTTACAGCGTAAGCAAATGCATAAATATAAAACACGTCCAGATACGTACAATATGTTATGAATTTTTGAATATTTGCACTCGTTCTGATTAAAATCATATGCTATGCCTTAAAAGATCTGAGCTCATAAACAATCACAACATATATGTTTTCTACAATTATGGCAAAAAACATTTTTTTACGCATGAAAAATTTGTAGATCTGTTATAAAACGGTAAGTTCATTCCATATATTTAAAATATATTCCATTTTAAACGCTGCTCATTTTGTATTTTAAGCAGTTCTATCATATTTTTCTTCTTCTTCAATGTTTGCTTTCTAAGTGGAGCATATGGACACCACGTGCCGGCTCCAATAATCTCTGTCGCCCACCAGTATTCTTGCGTCCTCCCAAGTAATACCTGCATCCCGTAACTCCACAGAATACATTCTATAGATAGTATTTTGCGGCCTTCCGGGACGCCGACGATCGGTCGGCTTAAAAAATAGGCAGGTCTGTTTCAGAATTTCTTGTGGCATCTGCAATATGTGGCCAAACCAGGTCCAGCGTCGCAGCTTCACTTTGTCAGTGGTAAGTGTCTGCATAGTCCGTTTTCTTACCTTCTCACTTTGAACAAAATCCTACCACCCTATGCCCAGAATCTGCCACAGGCATCTTTTCTCAAAACTCAGCATACGGTTGTTTTGGATGCCACGTTTAACAACCGTAGAGCAGCACTGACATAATGCGTGCATTGAACAGGCGGCATTTGGTTTTTACCTTATACAGCTTGGAGTCTCAAATATTTTGCATAGAATTAAAAGTTGCTCCAGCAATCCTTATTTGAATGGCAAGCTCATTTTGTGAAGTTCCATCTCCCGTAACGTGTACCCCTAGGTATCTGAAACTGTCGACACTCTCGATTCCCTGTCTATTGTGTCAGGGGATAATCAGGATCCGGGCAAGCATGGTAACACATAACGTTCGTCTTTTTCGCATTGATTTTTAAACTGATGCGAGACGAATTTGCATGTAGCCTGTCAATTATTTCCTGAATAGCCCCGACGGATCATATTAAATGGTTTTACATTTTAACATCTTTTCTACATTATTATTTGACCCACCAAACTTTTTATTGATAAGTGACGCAGCTGAATATTTAAATAGTTTAATTTTTCAATTTCTAGCATAATCATATCTTTTTTTTTTACAATCACTTTCGGAGATGAATATTTTTCTATTTTTTACGGTTAATTTTATAGTATTCGAAGATAAATCAATAAATTGATTTTGAAGACGTGTAAAGGTAAGTTTTAAAGATTTAAAATGAAAACATCATCATAACTCTTAAACGATTAAAGATAATTAATTTTAGACAGCAGGTTTTATTTTGGGCGGTATTTTGTTCCCCAGCCATAAGTGTTATTTATAACGGGGTTTCCCATACGAGTTTTAAAATTATATTCGTAAATGCAGTGTGCTCCCGATTAAGCAGTTTTATTATATTTTTTCTAGTTATTGAAAATAACATGACGTGAGTATTGGCCAAATTGAACTTTTTCCACAATGTCAAAATTTGAAAGAGAACATTTTGAACAAGAATTTTGTTGTATAAAATAACGATTTAATATGTTTTTCAATATTTTTTATTAATTTTTTACATTCTTGAAATTGGTTTTTCCTACTGGTTCGCATGCTAAATAGTTCTTTTATACAAAAGATATCTACTCAAAATCTTTTCTCTCACTTTGCGATAGTGGAATAAGTCCACTTTGGAAATAACTCCCTCATATTATATATATAATATTTATTAAAAAAAAAAAAAATTCTAGATCTATGTATTGTTTTTTGTATGTTTTGTAATATTATTCGATATTACATTTTTTTTAAATATGAATTATTTTTTTTTTGCCATGGTGATTAGTTATGTATTAGGAATGGTTATCACATTAAACTATCATAGTAAGTGATAAATTTACACCTTATAGGCAATCCAGGTGAACCAGATCAACCATCATAATTTTACTTATCTACTGACAATTCAGTGAATAATCGGTTGTATTTTTGTTTCCTCGTCAAAAGCATATTCCATCAAAATTTATAATATTGTCATTTGAGTATTTTTTAATGTAGATATAATGAAATATTGCTAATCAGATAGGTAGAATTTAGTTCTTACTTAAGAAAGTATTATATATAATAAGGATCTACGCAATGTGAAAAATTATCTTATCTCAACAAATTCAAACCCTAGAAATATTATGAAAAATCTTTTCGAAGCTATAGGATTCATTTGAACCCGGAATCTTTTAAGTTTATACTAAAAACTATGAGTTTTTATTATAAATAAAATTTTAAGTGTTATTTATTAACACACCAAAAAAATATCGCATATTAAGAGTAAGAACTATTAAGGTCAATTTTCTCAAAAAATTTAAATCAAATATGATATATTTTTTTCGCGTATTGTTTATAAACAATTCCGAATTTTTTTGTTTATTTTGTTAAAAAAGGATTTTTCTAGATAAAGGGCCAAGACTGCTGCGTTAATGAGCAGGCTACATGAACCAGCTGGCGGGGGGGTTGAGACTAATCCATCTACTTGTTTGCGCATATAATAATAAGCACAGCCAGTTTCAACCCGTCTGCCTTGAATGGAAGTCGTATTAATATAGCACTACACGCGCTGCGATCAAATATCCAACGATAAATTAAATGTCTCACCAAAACATTTAAATACCTTCAATTTCACAAGCATTGTAAAAAAGTGTGAATATAAACGGGAAGTTTTGTTTAAAATACATATTTTATTACTCGGACGAGTATCATTACAAATATTCTGTGGAACACGTTTTCATCGCAAGGTAAAGTAGTTCTTAAAATTTTATATTAATGTATAAATTAACATATATATTTTTTGTACTATGTTCACACCAAACGTGAAGCATATATTTCACGGTGTCATATATTTAAATGTATAGTCTATGAGCGAAGTATACATGAAAAATTGCGCAACGCGAAAACATATCTCGGCTGATTATTTTGTCACCTGAATTACTTATAAGCCCACTGTATATCTAGTCTCGTTATTTTTTAAAAATCTTAATGCAGTTATGGGATTCAAACCTGCAATTTCTGGAATCCAAGCGTACATGTTTATTTTTCGCCCGGCGACCATACATCTTGTAAATAAAATACTATAATATATTTATTTAAAAATCAAACAAATTTAGTTTTTTGATACTATTCACAAATTAATATAAAAATATTTCTAGTAATTTACAAATATAAATTTGTAAAACTAACAATACAGTGATGTAAAAGTAAATTCTTCGCAACATATTATTATCAGACATAAAGAGATATCGATAGAAAAAGAATCTAATCCGTTATTAATATTGACTTTTGTATTTATAAAAATACTTCAATGTCTTATATCGCCTATTAGTCGCTATTACATTGTCATAGTAAATTTTTGATTTATTAATAATTACATATCGTTACAAAAACTTTAAACCATATTTAATTAATAATATTCTACGTGGATCATGATTTCTAATAATTATATATAATATGTATGAGAAATGCGTAAATATATCGTTGGACAATTGCTATCCGAGAAACACGAGCTTGTTAGAAGACGTGATACAAAGATTCAATATCATAGAGATTTTTGTAAGAATCGGTGGTCAGTCTAACATTTGGCTTACCCGTCCATTTAAAAACGCGTTAAGAATATTTTTATTTTCATGGAGCACCTAAATCGGTGGCTTAAAATGCTGAACGGTTCATAAACCACTGGAGAAACTAAGCTTTGAATCATTTCTCATTATTTTTTTTAATTTGTTATAATATAATGCATATATGGTTATAAAACGTAAAAAAAAACAAAAGTGTGTCAAAAATCGCCTGATAAGACTCTTTCGCAATGACTTCAGACGTTGAGTGGGTATTATTATTGTATCCAAGGTCTTATCTGCCACCTGCAAAGCATTCACCCACTATTGCGAGACCCTCCCAGCTGAATTTCGGCTGGTATTTTTACCCATCACCATCTCCTTTTCAAGGCCTGTATATTGACAGATAATATAACTGCATATTACATAAATATCTCTTAAGCCATGGTCAATTACGCCTACTTAAATTGAGTTATTGAAATGAAGTGTTAGAGAAGATTGCACATAGAAGAAATAATTTGTAACAAAGACATTTCTAAGTAAAGCAATCAAAATTTTAGTCTTAACTTTTCTGTTGATAACTTAAAAATGTATTTACAAAAAAGTCATGGACATATTTTTAATAAATGCTTTCTTTGTTATCCTTCAATTGAAATACAATATATTAGTTCATGTTTTATTTGAGTAAGTTCGAATTTTATATCAGTACGCAATTATGTTTCTCTGAATTTTAGCCGTAATTATACGGTTTCATTATAAATAGTATGGCTTATGTCTGACGGCAAGCGTGACTCTAAAAATTATTTTAATCTAGTCATAGTTACTCAATTCAGTGGAGCTTTAAAAATAAATCAGGGCAATGTTATGATACGCGTCTATGATTAAACGTGACACGAATCATGCACTTAATGTCATATTATTATCACGAATAATAGTTACCAAAACTTTTTATTCTGCAGCTTGAAAGAAATATCGTTATTTTAGGTAAACTTATTATCTGATTGTATTCTTATATTTATTTTATATTTCTTCAAAGGCTAATTCAATCAAGAGGTGTTTACCCTAACACTTGCTCATACTCATAATTGAGAATACATGAGAAAATAATTAGAGTACAATTTAAAGTATAGATACCACCGCCAATGTGCCATCAGTGTGTCTTAAATAGTCAGATCTTGCTTTTCAGTTAAGAGTTTCGTTCATAATTTTGTTTTATTTATTCTGTTAAATGATTAGTATAATTTTTAAAAATCTTGTACGCCATAGTTGAAGACATAATAATGTTATATAAATAAAATAAATTTACTCATATTTGTACATACACTCTTTGATAAAGGTGAAATCTCGTTAAAACGAAGCTCGTGAAACCATAATTTTTGTTTTTTTATACTGTAATTTTATTATATCAGTATATGTGAAAAACATTATAACATATTGTATGAACGATTGTTCAGGACAACAAAAAACACACGTTAAACTGGATATTTTGTTACTTCGATATTCGTTATAAAGAGATTTGAACTTTAGTTCTCATAAAATCATTTCGTTATTCTAACTTTTTGATTTATTTTCGTTTGAGTATTATTTATTTGTACTCGCCCAACAAAGATTCATTTTCTATTGTTTCATTTAAATACCAAATATTGTTTTTTGTTTGTTTTTTACATTAAAAAAAATTAAAATTTTTGTGAATACAATATACAAACGTACTTATACATTATATATATTATGTATATATAAATATGTTCAATTGTTTTGAACTAAAAAACTGTAGAAATTCGTAAATATATAACATATTCGAGGTAAATAATATTTTTACACACAGCATTCAAACAACTTGCTTAATAAGAACAAATAGACTAAAAAAATCCATAACACAAACATTACAACTATTTAAGTTATTAAAAACATACATATTTTTAGTTTACTTAGTGTTTTTTAATCATTAAAAAATTGAAAAGATTTTTCGAACAGATTAAATACAATTATATCAAATAGTAAAAAATCATACGTAAATAATCTTCAATAAAGGTCATCAACACTTTTCGATTGACTGACCATAACCGAAAATAAGCAAAAGCACTAAATATTATATAACCGGTAGAACCTTCAATGCTTTTTTCAATTGTTACAATTGCATTTGGCCAAATATTTAGAAATTTGATTATGTCACATTACAAAATTTATGTTGATTAAATTCGATTACATTTAATGCTTGAATTCTTTTAATATTTATATTGTATTATTTATTTATCTCGTGAAAGGCTGGTTTTGTCATTTTATACATATTTTTACTGAAACGAACGAAAATTTATATACATTTGGTGTTTTCTTAATAACAGTATCATCTTCATGTTCAAAATAGTTTCTAAATTCTGGTTTTCAGTGCGCTTTTTAAGGGAATTAAAATTCAATTCAATACTTTTTTTCGCATGAGAAATTTATTTATAATAATTGGAAAGAAACTCGAAAAAAACATAATTTTATTTAAACTGCTATAAACTATATATAATAGATAAATAGATAGTCATAAACATAATTTTAATATTTTTTTCCCGTATCCGCTCCAAAATTGAAGTAAATGGATCTCAATACGTTCGCTCTAGTACCATAATATATGCGTGGGTCTCCGCAATATGAAAACGAGTCTCGAGAATTGGTTGATAAACAATTATTTAATTTACTAGGTAGTCATGAATTCTTGATCCTCCATGAATTAAACTCGTAATCATCGGCTCCGCAGCACTTAGAATAGAATATAATAATAAAAACGCGGAGAAACGAATGTAATACAAAAAAAAAATACCAAAAATAATATCAAAATAACGATTAGTAAAAAAAAAATTCAAACCATTATTTATCATTCAATATTTATCTAATGCGTTATACAATACGCTGTATGTGACAATATTTGTTTATATATTATTAATTTTACAGCCTTAAAGTTTCTTTTGTTATATCAATACATATATTAAGTCTTGATAGATATATAATAATGGCAATTAAATCGAAGTGTAAATACCACGACTATATAAATATGTGTCCACATTTCTGTTACACAATAATCCTAATTACACTTTCACACCAGTTTCACACTACATAATTAGCTACATTTACAATTTTAAATCATTTCTCTTCCAGTCCACATCCAAGATTATTATGTATTATGCAACCCTTCAAGCTTATATTATTCTAAACTAAACTGTTAAATTTATTTAAATTTTTTTGTCGGCCGACAAACCATATAATCATTCAGGGTTGTATTTTATACAAGTATGCTTTATTATATCAAAAATCGAGAACAAATTTAGGTTTGCTTAAACTTTTTTTCGAAATATTCGATTTATATTAATATATTTTTTTATCTGTGGAAGTATCAGTGGAACTGAACTAGCAACAAGCATATAGAGACAAAATATTTGTGTATGTAATATATTTTATTTTGTGTCTCAAGTTTTCAGCTGATTATTGAACTTTGTGGTAATAGATATTATCGAAATATATTTTTTTAAATATTTTAATGAAAAGAAAAAAATATTTATTTTTTTACAATAGAGAATTCTGGTAATTTTCCGTATTAAATAAGGTTCTGTCAAACAAAATATCAAAAACTTTTACTCAATTTATGCCAAACCCCTTATAAATATTTAAAAATATTATTTCTTAACAGTCTTCATGGTCAACCAATGTCGAAATGTTTCCCAATAATTAGCATTGGCAAATGTCTGCTCACCGAAGAGGCTCAAAGGTGAAATGTATTCAAATTTGTTAAATTTAAGCCTTTGTCGTTTTTATTAACAAGAAAATATGAACGCTTCTAAGTATGCATGCTTAAAACGCAGATTTTTAATTGATGCTTGATATCTAACATCTCAAAGCCAAGATGTTCCTAACCTTGATGATTGCCAAAATATTGTATGCGTATTATTTTTCTTCATACGTGGTTATATAGTTTCCACTATTAGATAAAAAAACTTTTATTATTACCCATACAAAGATATTCAAAATAAAATCTCAAAACACCATTATCTCAACTTATTCATTTGTTAGTAAGTAAGTAATTAGGTAGTATTTAAAATAAAATACAAAATTATACCTTACTATACTTCTTCTTCTTCTTCCATGTTTTCTTCTTAAGTGGAGCATATGGACACCACGTGCCGC
>JAGVSQ010007343.1:0-15415 GCA_022683975.1 Rhyacophila evoluta
TTGGGAGCGAAAATGGCTTAAAAAAAAAAAAAAAAACACAATGATTTGCCGACGAGTTTAATGACAGATTCTAATGAGAAAAAAGATTTTCACTTTATGAGAGTAGTCACCTATTTAAACATTAAGAATATGGGGACATATCCACTTATTTTTGCAGCGATAAGAGCAGAATATTATAAAATTTGAGCGTAATACACGATGTAAATATGGCCAAAAACTGTTGGTATGTTGGCTGGGTAATTTCTTTACCAATACAAAATCAGAATAAATATGGTGTTCTTGGTTATCGAGAGACCTGGAGATTGTGGATTCAATTCTCACTGCTGTTGGATTTATAAGATCAAAGATGCAGGAATGAATTCATACTAGGTTGAACAATTGGGTGACAATTAATTCTCATGAAAAAAAATCTGTCAACATAAGTCTTGAATGAGGAAATCCATATATTTGATTTTCAGAGTGGTCATCTTCACATTGTTGAGATCCATACCGTCGTCAATATTGCAGGACACTTTGTAAAGTATAGTTGTATTTTTTGCAATCTGTTGTATCATTATGATAATATATTGTACATGTTTTATAAACAAATTTGTTTGTACAAAAATATGCAAATGATACGAGAAATTGCAAAAAATAAAACTACTTTACAATCTTGTACTTGTCATCTTGTATACATATATATGATTCAATTAAAAAAAACTGATGATTAAAGAGATTTATAGTGAAATTCAATATTTATTAAAATATAAAGATAATGTGCTTAATGACATCTATCAATGTTTCAATTAAGCACATATTGCGCTTAATTTTTATTTTTGGAGATGGCAGTGTTGATTCATTATATTTCACCCTAATACTAAAATGTATGGATAACAAACACTATCAAGCTGATTGTGAAAAAAAAACACACAAGAAACTTACAAAGAATTGAACTATCTTATAAACTATCAGCACTTACATTTACATTAAATTATTTAAAAAATTCTTACACAAGTACACAGTGATTATCATATAAATATGTGCCGTGAAAGAGAAAGGTTACAGACCATTGCACTACACAGTGTAACCTCGATTCCCCTTCACAACATTTGCATCCTTGCACTCTTCACCATTCTATTTTTTACTGCTGTCATTGTTTGCATCACAGCTACGCATATGTTGTCAAGCGGAGATCATCTTGAGCCACATGACACCAGTGGAATATGTGGGATATTTTGTTCCGTTTAAAAATTATCCACAGTGCAAAATGCGAGTAAAGTAGAAATAAGTGTCAGGAGTAAGTAAACACCATAACACTCATATAATCTATATAATGCAGTGCTATGCCAAGAGGGGGGGTGTCCTATGGCGCATTTCTCTAATATATGAAAAAAATTCCAATACTTTGCCTATTATACAAAAAAATTCAATAATAGAGAAGCAGAAATATTTTTTTGCTTACAAGAATATATACTTCATACATACATATAATCAATAAATGTGTATTTATAAATATACTTTTACCATTAAAATTTTCAAACATTTTGGTCATTGCTCAAGAATAACTCTTATTAAAGCATAAAATGGTTAAACAACTACTGCAGTTCTCAAATGTCAGTCCAAAAACACATCCATTATGATAGTAATTATTGAATTATTATGGATTGTTTTTAAGATTATCATTGTTTACTAAAAAATTTTTAAACTGAAACTAAAATTCAAAATAAATATTATTATAAATGACATTCAAGTTTCACATGAAAAATGCCGCCACTATGATAGCATTCGAGTGCAAAGAGTTTTCTGTTATTTCTATTGTCTATTAATTCTGTACATGCACATTTTTACAAATAATTTTACTTGGGTGTCGCAAAATTTTGCCCACATAAAAAAGATGAAAATCTTCAGAAATAAAATTATTTAAAGTGTATTTATAAAATCATTTGTGGCCATCAAAAAAAATGCTTGGCATTTGAAGTATAAAACACAAAGGGGATGTTGTAAAAGGTAATAAAAAAAATAAAACAGCCATTTTTTATAAATCATTTTAATTGTGGTATTGAAAAACGTATTACAAATTTCTTAGTTGAGAGTTTCATTATTTAGCAAATATTTTCATAGTATACTCAAAATTAAAATAACATATTATTATATTTATAACATAAAAATCTATTGATTAACTTACTTGGCTACCCTCACACCCGATTTTTTAAATCATGAGAGAAAAAGCATTTTGAAGTTGGTGTGATTATGCCAAAAAAACAATAGACAATACTATTTCATTGCGAGTTATTTTTGAAAAAAATTCTGGTCCAAATAACACAGAAGATAAGTACTGTATGATTCAAACGATGTGTAGTTATATTCATCATTCAATCATTATTTTTTTTAAGTAACAGTTTTCAATTACTGTTTACAACTCTCAAAGAGACAAAGTTAGTAGAAGAAAACTTAATTATTTACACTTCAAACTTCCATTTTGGATAGTACATTCCACATACTTCGACCTAATATTATTACGGTATCATCTAATTTTTTTTATTAATAACAATCGTATTTGACCGCATCAAAGCATGCTGAAAAATATTTAGAAAAATTCAGTTTTAAAACTAAAATGTTAATTAAAATACTAAAAACTAGGTGGTGTGTTTTTTTTTCATTTAGCATCCGTCTCGAATGAATAAAATTAATTTTGTTATAGTTTTAAAAGTCGTTTTTCATCTCAGTCACGAAATTAATGAAGAAATACTTAAATACAAAAAGGTGATGAATATGCAATTCGACTGCGACATTTTATTAATATTTAAAAATGATAATTTAAGATTACCAAAATAGACAGGGTACAATAGTTAATTAACAAATAAATATGATAGAACACACCCATTTTTTTATATGCTGTAAAATAAAATACAATGAAAGTTTAAAAAAAACATTAATTATTTCAAAAATTAAAAACTTACAATGGCAAAGGGAATTTATAAATTATTTTACTTGGTACCACAATTAATTAAATCAGTGAAATCACCAGTAAAAAAAATTCATCATAAGTATTAGGCTCTATATATTATAACTAAGAATAAAAGCACAATATATGGATTTATAATACAATAGCTTATTTAAAAAAAAAAATACTTACGGCTAGTTTTATAATAATATATAAATGATTTTTTTTGTTGTTTGAATATTAACAGAAATAATAATTTCGAGAAATACAATACTGGCAAATATTAATCTTTACAACCTAGTATTCTTTTCTGTTTCCACTTAAAGAAATATTGTTACGTATAATTATTTCATTATTTTTCTTTACTATGGCAAAATGAGATTGGAAAAATGCTGCTGGTAAGAGTTATCATGGAACACTGACGACATCTTTAATCCCACATTTTAAAAGAGGAAGAGACGATTTTTAAACTTTAAAATATAAATATTTATTCAACAGCGGTGTATAATACCTTTATGAAAACCGTATATAATATAAAATATATATATAAATCGGTAAATGTACAATGTTACATAGTATAAATGTACTTAGATAAGTTAAACAGTGTGTGCGATCGATTGAAAAAAGGAAACATAAATTATGTTGATAATAAAAAAGTATTAACACAATTAGGAAGTTTAATAAACTGAAGTCAGCATCATTATACATATTTCAATTTAGTTATAGATTTTTTCACCAGTGATTTTGTTAAATCATTTTAAAAACTTGAGCAAAAAATGGAAAGTATGGTCACATGACATGACACGTATAGGAATACATAAGAAAAACTAATACTTTAGCCTCAGCACACGGTGTCCGGAAATCATCTCGTTATGTAGAAATAGCCTATTAAACCTTATTTTACATAAAAAATTCAAGGGGACACGATATTCTAATATGTATATTAGATAATCCAATCTTCATCGAGAGATACAAATACCATTTGCCTAAAAATACAATTTACCCTTACCCTTCCCCTGCAGTCTCTATATTTATTTATTTTTTTAAATAAAAAAATGTGTTTTTGACTCAATAAGATATTCTTTAATTAAAATAAATATTAGATTTATTGGGTTTGCTATATAAAGGATTTTTAAGGTTAACACGGTTGTTTAAACTGAAGTTAAATAATCCCATTGTGTTGCAACATAACAAAGATTCAAATCGAAAATTCTATTAATTAATAAAAAAAATTTGTACAAAGTAAATTTTTCTAACTCATTTATTTGACTAATCAAAATTTGAGTGACAACGGTATAAAAGTTGAAATTACTGTCATAAGCCATATATCTCGCGGAGTTAGATTTACACTATTCAAAATTAAAATGGAATTCTACAAATTAAATGCCAACTCAAAATCACATGACAAATTTTCATATATATAATACATATATAAGATATGTAAGACACATTGAAATGCAGTCAGTTAAATGAAAAAATTGTTTAGTTAAAATACAATTACTCAAAATTTGAAGAAAGCCAATTATAATAACAATATATCAGTACTCATTATTATAACTCCGTTAATATTGCTTTAATACAATAATGTTTCCAGACAAATTGACACTTAATACTTCTCGCACCAATAAAATGCTTTGGAATCAAATAAAACAATTATGCAGAGACAGTGGGGTGTGGGCTGCGCGGCGTGATCTAATCGGCGATGATCGTGCTGTCATTGGCCTCATCTAGAGACTCGTCTCCGGAGCCAGCGCTTCCCGGGGGAATGGATCCTCTCTTGCCACCCGTGAGTCGAGACGTCAGCCCTATCCCGCCCCCTCCACCGGTCCTTCTAACAGGGAAAGACAAGGGACAAAATGAAAGTACCATCTTTAATAATATTTTACATCATATGTTATACTGTAGTTCCGTTGAATTGGTATTATTGATTGCAACCAAAATAATAAAAACAATAGTAAACATATTGTGCGTAACGAATAATTCGATATTCTCCCTTAATAGTGGGAAATTGATAAATGATTCTTTTTTTAATATTATTTGCGCATCTCTTGAGAAAGGTTTATGCTACACTTCCATAAACAAGAGCTATATTTTCTGATTATTGCTATAAATCAGACGATGCACTGATTACCAGTATTATAACAGAAAGCTCGGTGATTATGACTTGAATTGTATCTGTGCATCTCTTAAACATTCTTTCATAACTGAGTTGAGGAACAATTTCTTCTTATAACCATATATAATATAAAATCACTACAGATAAATAATATATATCAGGTAATAAAAAAGATTTTAATATTTGAATTTCTACATAGATGTATTTGAACTTTATTGCTTTTAATCAATCAGACCAATTTTTACACACTATATTGAGAAATATTAAGTGCTTTTAAAGCTATTGTCATTTTTAAAAAGAATCTTAATTTCAATATGTAACACAGCAGCGGGATTCAAACGCACAATATATGAATCACAAATGCTCAATAACACAAGAATAAATGGAAAAAATCAGATGTTGGCCACACATTTTTATGGATACTACACGGCGAATGGCGTGAGCTATGTCGAATTCTCCAAGATCATGCCGGCTAAAGTTAAATGCTAATATAATCGACAATCTATGGACTCAATCAAAGCTATGGACAATCAACTGACCTGAGCTTGTTGCGTAAATTGTTGCACTCCCTGGAAAGGGTCTCGTGTGACTCCATCAAATCTTCCAGCTCTCTTTGCACCTTCCGCTTGTTAATCTTTTCCTTGTTGAGCTCCTCCTCTGTCTCGTCCATCTGCCGCTTCAGCACTTTTACACGAGTGTTCATCTGTAAGAAGAAAACACATTTAATTTTAGGCAAAATATTATATCTAATTTTTAAATATAATATTTTTATTTATATCATTTTAAAGATCTCTCAAGCAAAGTATTTTTTTTATCAAAAATAGTCAATTCAATTATGTTGTGGTATGAACTAATTCCTGCTGATTCCCAAGGAATTCTGTCTACTTACATCAATGCCAACACCAATAATTCATTTTTATATTTGTGTTTTCCAGGTTTATAATATTTTTTTTTTTTTCAATTTGACTGATAATAGATTCTGTTAGTTAAAATATTAAATTTCATTTAACTAGTTATCTATACCAGTGACTAGTTATCTATCTATAAACTAATCTAGACTGTTTATAATTATAGTCTTAATAATGAAATTAGAAAATACTGTTACATTATAATTTAAATGTCCAATAATCTGATGAATCAGAGAAATAAATTAATACCTTCTCAATTTGGTCCTTGTGCTGGTCTGTGTGCCTCCTCTCGTCCTCGAGCTGCAGAATAAGCTCCTTGAGTTTCTTGTCCATCTTGCGATTAACCTTCTGGTGTGCCAGTCGTTCCCGACTTTCTGTCTCCACCTGCTCCTCCAGGTTACTGATCTTAAGCTCCAGAGAGGCAATGGCGCCCTTCGTCTTGGAGCGCTGCGCAGTTTCCAACTCTTGAACCTTGGCTTTCAATTCTTTGTTCTGTCTTTCCAATACCAATTTGCTACTCTCCATCTTTTGTACGCTGGCTCGCTCCGTGCTCAATTCCACCGTCAACTGATCTATTTGATTCTGTATAGGGAAGGAAAAATAATAGTAAGAAATTGATGATTTCGTTACAGTTGAATCTATATATTGTAAAATTACAACTTAAATGATCTTGGTTATACTGCAGTGAAGCGCTAAGCCCTAAAACATAGATTCCCTTTTAACAACCATGTATGACACGGTTTGTAAAGAACAAGCCTCCTGGTTGTGATAATTTTAGATGTGCAATCTTCAAGGCAAATGTTACAAGAAATGATATTACCTGTCCCTTTCGTGTTCTATCTTGAAGAATCTCATTGGTCGATTGTTCTTCTTCTAGGTCTTCTTCAAGGGTGGCGATTCTCGCTTCTAATCTCTTCTTCTCATCAGCCATAACTGATCCCTTACTACTGGAGTTCATCATTTCTTCCATGAGCTCGTCTCTTTCAGTCTCGGCTGCTCTTCTAGCTCTCTCACTGCAAGCAAGATCTTCAGCGAACTGAATACTTTCAGCCTCCAAGAGTTTGACCTTTCTTTCGGCGTCCTTAGCGGCTTGGGTGAGTTCCTCACGACCATGACGGGCCTCTTCTGCATCACGGATGGCATCCTTCAGCTGTGCTTGCAATTTCTTCAATTGCTTCAAGCTATCTTCCTTTACCTGCATTGAATATCAAACATTTAGATAAAGATGTCAAAATATTTGTCCATTAACAGAATTTTTCTGTTATGAAACATATTTTACTTAACTGTGATAAATTGAGCGTGTATCTTATCAAAAAAGTAAGTTCAATATCTAATGATAATTTCACAGCAACGTCAACCAAATATGTAGTTTTTCATCTCTAAAGAACTAAATAATGAGTTCACTTTCATACCTTATTGTGCATTTCAATTGTAGTCTCGAAGTCCTTGAGGTCAGCTTCTAATTTTTTGCGAGCAGCAACTGCGCTAGCTCTCTGTTTCCTTTCTTCTTCCAGCTCAGTTTCGATATCTCTCAAAGACTTGACAAGTCCCCGTCGCTTCTCTTCGGATTGCTCTTCTTTTGCCTGAACATCCCTCTCGAACTGTGCCCTCAGTGCCTGCATGTTAACATCCAGCCTCAGCTTGGCATCTTCCATTAGCTGTAGCTCGTCTTCCAACTCTTCATTCTGGGCTCGGGTTTCTGCCAACTGGGATTCCAGATTACGTTTGGCTTTTTCCAATTCGTGAACGTTCTTATCAGCAGTGCCTTGGGTATTGGCGAGGTCATCCAACTCTGCTTGAAGATTGCGCTTGCCCCTCTCTAATTCCTCAATTTTCTCACTGGCTTCATCTAGTTCCCGGGTCAGACTTAGAACTCTGGTTTCTTTTTCTCTTGCTTCTCTCTCAGCTGCATCTCGTTCAGCAGCATTTCTTTCCGCAACTGCCCGTTCTTCTGCTACAACTTTATCGAAACTTTTTTGTTTCTTCTCTAGCTCCATGACTTTAGCACGTTGAGCTTCAAGTTCAATGTTGGTGTCTTCCAACTCCGCTTGAATCTTCTTCTTGCTCTTATCTAATTTGTCATTGGCCTGTTGTAATTCTTCAATCTGTCGTAGGAGTGCCTCCATGTCCTTGGACAGCCTCTTGCGCTGTTCCTCCAGTGAGGCTGCTGCCTCAGCTTCATCGTCGGCCTTTTTCTTTGCCTCTCCTAGTTGTACATTAAGAGCAAGGACTTGTTTTTCTAAAGCACGCTTGGCTTCTTCCTCTTCTTCCAATTGTTCATGAAGGGCATCCTTATCGCTTTCAAATGTTTTCAATTTCATCTGTAGGGCCAACTTTTGTTTTGTCTCTTCTTCCAATAGAGCTTGAGCCTCGGACAGTTGTGTTTCAGTTGTACCAGCTTGTTTAAGAGCAGATGAGGCCTTTAATTCGGCTTCTTCTAGTTGTTGTAAAGCAAGTTCACTATCTGATTGTAGTCTGACAGCTTTGTCTTGCAATTCAGTTTTGACTCTTTCAACTTCTTGCAACCTAGCGGTGAGCTCTTGAAGTTGCTGTTCAGCTTGCTTTCTTCTTCTTTCCCCGTCAGCTCTAGCTGCGGCGACTCCTCGAAGTTCTTGAGCCAAATCTGCATTTTCAGCTTCCAGGGTTTGTTTTGATTTTTCCAAACCTATAAATTTAACAATAAGTAAGTGTTTTAAACCTTGCTCCTTAACAAAGAATACAACATTTAAAGAGTACTATGATAATTTTATTATAGCAAAATCAAAGAACTTTTATCCTTACCAGTTTTGACTTTGTTGACCTGCTCAATGCGTTCATTAATAACCTGAAGTTCCTGTGAGTGCTTGTGTCGCATATCTGTGAGGGCAGCCTCATGAGCCGTTGCTTCATCCTCGAAGCTCTTTTTTAAGGTTGCAACTTCTTGCTCCCGTTTCGATCTTAATTCTTGTTGGGCTGAAAACAAAATAAATAAATCATTGTATGATAGCAAGAAAAAAGCCAATATGGATTATTTATGGTGTTGAAAACTTAGTACACGTGTAAAAATTGTATGCAAGTTACAATATATACCTACTAACATCAAATTACTTATCTAAAGAGGTGGTAAGTTATTTTTAATGTTATGTATGAACGTTACAATTCAAATTTCTCTCTAATTCAGTTGAAGTGTCAAATTTACCTGCTGTGGTATCGAGAGAGTCCAAGAGTTCACTCTTAAGGGCTTCCAGCTCCTCGTTGAGATCCCTCTTCTGTTTCTCAGCCTTTGATCGGGCTGCTTTTTCTGCCTCCAAATCTTCTTGCAGATCAGCAACTTGGGATTCTATTTCTCTAAGGTTCTTTTGTGCCGAAGCGCGTACAGCACCCTCTTCATCCATCCTTGCCATCGACTGAGCCAATTCTTCTTCCCGCTTGCCTAATTGTAGTTGCATTTCTTCGAATTGCATTTTTCTCTCATTAAGTTGCTCTTTGAGATCTTGGACTTCGGATTCTATTTTCCTCTTTGACCTGTCCGATTCTTGCCTCTGCTGGTGATCTTTCAGCAGCCTCTCTTCCAATTCTGCTATGCTTGCTTCGTGCTTAGTTTTCAATTTACTCAGGTGTTTTGCCTTTTCTTCTTCTTCCGCTAATGCTTGAGAGAGATCTGTACTGCGTTCCTCTAGGAGCTTTCTTTCTTTGACAAGTTTTTGATTGGTATCTTCACAAAGTGTTAAATCTTCTTCAAACTTTTTAATACGTGAATCACACTGCACTTTTTCAAGCTGCAGTTTCTGACGAGCACCTTCTTCTTCCTCCAATTGCTCCTCCAAGTCCTGCAATATCAAGTGAACAGTCAACAACATCAATTAAGAAAGGTGATACTTACTAGGATCATTCTGTTATCTAGGTAAGCAATGAATGCTTTCTGAAGAGAAATATAGTGATGGAAAAATCATAAAACTATTTACAGATAACTAATTGTTAGCTGATTTCTGGTGGACAAGGAGGACTAAAGTAATATCACATAATTCTATACAACTGTTTAATAGATGGATGCATGAAAGAAGTTACTAACAAAAAATCTGTGTTTTTAACATATAATCTAAATGTAAAATAGACGAATATTATTTATTTCAATACCACTGGAGAGAAACACCAGCTGTCATCAACTTCTGAGCCATATGCAAAAAAAAAATACATGGACGATATCCAGAAAGTTGTGAAAAGGTCAAATTTAAGCAAATAGAACAAACACAGTAGTGCAATTGGTCACATTACTTAGGTAAGTATAAAAAACAAGAATTAAAATAACTTATATTCAAATAAATGTATTGAAACTGATTTTCTTTCAAAAATTCAATGGAAGCACAATTAATCATTCAAGGTTTTAACATAAGGTTTTAATTTTAGTATCAATCAAAAATTTTGAATTAAAAAGTGTTACCTGTATGTTAAGTTGCAATTTTTTCTTCTCATTATTAAGAGCATTTCCTCTTTCTTCTTCTTCTTCGATACGTGCTTCCATGTCATGCAGTAATTCTTCCAGTTCCTGTTTGCGAGCTGTAGATCGTACACGACCTTCTTCTGCTTCCGCACAAAGTTCTATTTCGGCCTGCAGTTGTTCCGAGAGTTGTATCTTTTCCTCGTTAGCCTGTTGATATTTGAGTTCATACTCTTGGCACCGTTTCAGCTGAGCATCAAGTTTGTCTCTGATTTGTCGTAATTCATCTTCTTTCTGTGTTAGCTTCTCTTCTTGTTTAGTTACCTCCAATAATGGTTTCACCTATAAATTTAAATTTCAATGATTAAAATCAATACATATTAAACCTTTCAATAGTGGGTTTTTCATGCATGTTATAACTTTTTCGAAAATGTCTCCAGAAGAATCTGACAAGAAATACCTATTTTCTATTTTTTATGGTCAAATGCAGAATTGTGCGTGTACTCCTTTACATACAAATAACGTTGGATGTATTACTACGTTCATGCTCTTTTATGAGTTAATATATATGGCAGTCAGAACACTATGAATTAAATGTTGCCATTGCCTTATCAAAATAGAATCAAAATGAAAATGTTGTAGACTCTTACCTGGTTCAGCAGTAATGTTATCAAAATTCTTTCCAAAAATAATGTAATCTAAATGTCATGTTTGACCATAACAATAATACTTCAATTCGCCCTGACCTTAGCTATTGAAAGAAGTACCAAAACATCACACCCTGTCTTTGTCTTTTCTTTTTCTCAGTATGTGACATTAACTGCCACAATATTCTTAATCTACATCAATTATCAACAGATCTGTTACTACTCAAGCCAAAGCCTGCAAAATTTATATTAATAACATGACTTTCCATTCTGCCACTATCATGATATTAAAAACTAAAACCTATTAAGTGATTCATATGCATTCAAGTACGCATTGACCCATGGTGAATACTTATTCTTAATCGATTTTTTTTTATTTATTAAATCACAAGTAACAAATAACTAACCTTAATATAAAGCCTCCACCATTGCCAATTCCTCAATTTGAGGTAAGCAGCACAATTCCTCTGAATAATTCTAATGGCATTCAACTGTTGGAGTCTCTTCTGATAATTTCTTCTTGCTAAATACCCTCGGCAGAATGATTGGAAGTTAACAATAAGATCAGTGATCTTGTAATCTCTCTCCTCTTCCAAATGGGCCAATACTCCAGCTCTGAAGAAAATCTTTGACTGACCAACTCTGAACAGGTTTTGATCTAGATCTAAAGCTCTGATCATCTGCTCGCAAGCCTTTTTTCCGTCCATGAATCCTTTGGCTATTACATTGGGGGTCAACAACTCGTATCTCTGCCTGAACTCTTGGAAAGGAATTCTGTTAGGGAAGCCTTGTCTACAGATTCTGATACCTTCCAAAACACCGTTACACCTCAACTGATCTAATACTAGTGGTGCTTCAATTTTACCAGCCCGCTTTTCATGATTCGGGATAATACAACGCACGAAGTTAGGGTTGGTGTTCCGCAGAGTCGCCATAAGTTTAGTCAGCTGCTCTTTGTATAGTTGGGAGACAGTTCTGAACATACCCTTTCGGGTCCTCGCTCCAAATTGAGTGTCAGTCAAAGCTTGCTGAGCCATTCCAACAATTTCAGCATCCTTCCAAATATGGCACACGAAAGGATCTTGTGATGTCTGCAGGAGAGAGACAATATTTTCATTGAGAGGGTCCATATTTTTCATGAGCCACTTGGCGGCAGAGTAGTCTACTTTACCAGCATAATGAATAATTGCAAAATCTGCAACACCTCGGAAATCGGTCTTCATAAATTTGGGATGAACGGAATGGGCTCCAACCAGTTTCTCCACAAAAGTCTTATCGGTAGCTTTAGGGAACCAGCACTCTTCATCTAAAAGGGCCATGATTCCCATAGGCTTATCGATCAAGTCAATAGTTGGCTGAAGATCTAGACCAAAATCGATGAACTTCCATTCAATTCCTTCTCTTTGATACTCCTCTTGCTCGAGAATAAACATAGTGTGATTGAATAATTGTTGGAGTTTTTCATTAGTGTAATTAATACACAACTGTTCGAAAGAGTTTAATTCGAATATCTCAAAACCGGCCATATCGAGGATACCAATGAATGAAGCTCCCTGGCGTTTGGTTCTATCTAGGGAACGATTAATCCTATTGACCAGCCACCTGAACATCCTCTCATAGCAGGCCTTAGCAATGGCTTCCACTGAGAACTCAACTTGTTCCTTGGTCTGCGCTTTTGTGACAAAGTCGCGACCCACCTTGATGCGTGGCTTTAAGAAAGCTTTCGTCATTTCAGTCACAGACAGACCTGAAATCCAAACCAAAAAAAAAATAGAATTATTTGAGTATAATTTAGCAAAAATCAAATAATTTTCAAGATAATTATAGTCTTCAGCAGATATTAGGCAATAACTCATTAAAAAAATATTCCAAGATAGTCAATTAATTTCAAAATTAATTAATTCAACAGATCAATGAAAATTTTATATTGTATAATAAACAGAGAAATAAATCCCAATCCTGTTCAATATTAAAATGGCTCGATAACAAATATACTAATTCCGAAACAATTTTTCCTCAAAAGACCAAACCTTACATATTTTAAATAGAAAAATATTTTTCTTGTAGGTAGGTAAAAAGAGCCCTCTGTCAAAATATATTTATCCAACAATTCGAAATTGATTTACAGTGTTAATAAAAAAAATTAGCTAACAAAAATTGTCAAATATGTAACGACTCAGCACCTACAACAGGCTGGACATTCGTCTCCACAATAATCACACACCTTCTCTGAAGAGGCTAACATTCATAGATGACTGAGGGAATACACTAGAGAAATCCAGAGTCTACATTGAACTGCAATGCTAAGATTATACTGTTGAGAAATTGGTGTAATTAGTAGTTTTAAGAAAACAAACCTAAAAGGTGTGCGACTTTCTGCGCAACAGTATTGTCAGGCAGAGTAGCTTGATCAGAGTTCCTCTCCTGTTTGAACTGCATATTTCCAAACAGCATTACAGCAGAAACAATACGGAAAATGGAGCTGAAGTCTTCTTGCGTCATCCCCATGATATTCATGGACTTAATTGTCGCTTGGTATTCCGCCGCATCATCAATTCCAGGAACCGGTAATGATCCATATGACAGGAAGTGATAGCCCTTAGCATCCTCAAGGATAAACTCAGCTCGGTGCTGAGCGGATGCACCAGACAGCAACTGGTAGAAGATGTGGAACGTTCTTTCATCCTTGGCTTGACGGATGGCTCTTGACTTCTCCAAGAGGTATGTTTCGATGTTAGCACCAGCAATGTAGCCTGACGCATCAAAGTTAATTCGGATGAATTTACCCTGAAAATAAAAATCAAAATTTACATCATCGGATAAAAAGTCTCTGATTTTCATTATAATAGAGAGTACCATGTAAATGCATCTTTTCAATAAATAATGACGTATCATATTTCTACTCCTGGAGATCTTTTTATAATGATCAAATTGGTAAATTGCTTAACCAATTGGAGACATTCCCTGCGTTCAAATACAAATGATAAACATGTAAATTGTTATACAAATATGACTGGGTTCACTTCCCATAGTCCATGAGAGAAGGATTTATATTTATATAGAAAATTCTCTATAATACTAGCGTAGCCAGTGGTAGTTGAATAACATTATTTTAAAGTGGACTTTTAAAATAAAGCAATAATGTTTCAATTATGGTTATTTAAAATATATAAAGATATTTACTCAATAATGAAAAAAAAAATAATAGTTTATAGAATCTATTAAATCTTAGTCAGCAGAGTAATTAGTTAATTAACTCAATATACATTATGAGATCTGTTTAAATGATCTAGCATACACAACTCGATTCAATAGCAAGCATTCAATCCAATTAGGTTAGGAATTCTATTTAATATCATATGTGCTTCTATTGTCGATATTTACTCATGTTTAAATTAAATTGCAAGAATTTGATACAATCAGAATGTAATTTTATGGAAACCACATATCCATTTTCATTTGAGATATGCAGAGCAATTCAACAAACAGGTGACAATTTTAAATGTATAATATTAATTATAGTTAAACTGAGATTTAAATGATTTATAGATTTTAATGGACCAAAGATTGGCCTTGAGGTTGAGTAGAAAGAATAACAAGACGAATATATCATGTGCATAGCTGTTATTTGTGTATAACTTCAACAGACATGTCAGCAGTAGAAGCTTTTTTAAGAAGGTTTTAATGACACATAGTATTCTTTAAAAATAGATAACTAATCAATCCCTAAATATGAAATATATATTTATGCAAAATGGAAAAAAATTACTTTAGTGTAAAAATAGATTACGTTGAATATTATATCATCTTTCACCACAGTCTACAAAACAGTCGGTTGCTGATTTGGATAAAGGAAATTGGGCAAATTCCTTAATTTTTAATAATTGTGTTATTTCACAAATTATATGAAAAATTTGCTTATGTTTGAAATATTGAATTTGTACTTACGAAACGCGATGAGTTGTCATTCTTAACAGTCTTGGCGTTACCAAATGCTTCAAGAATGGGATTGGCTTGCAGAAGTTGCTGTTCTAATTCGCCCTATATTATACAAAAAAAAACATTATATTAAAAACATTTCATGATCAACTTGTCATACTTCTAATCAAATAATAGATACTGTCAAAAACATCAATTACATACTAGAGAATAAATTATAACAGTCAAAAATATAAATATAATATTAAATCACTTTGCTACAATATGAAAGTAATGAATATGGAATAGGAAAAAAATTAGTCTCATTTCGATTTTATAATTGATTAGAGATAAAATGGATTGTAAAAACAAATTGCACCATAAAGTTATTAAAAATTATAGCTCCTAATAAAGTGGATAAATTATAAGTGATAAAACGGTTCCATGACATTTGCTCACATGACATTTGCTCACATGACATTTGCT
>JAGVSQ010007344.1:0-15414 GCA_022683975.1 Rhyacophila evoluta
GACAGATTATTTTTAACGAGAATCGTTTGTCAGACAATTGCTCAACCCAATGGGTTCCAGTCCTGCTTATCAGATTTTTTAAATTTGGCAGATGGGGAATCAAACCTGCATTCCCGGATTGCTTGGCGCGCACGCTACCAACTACACTGACCGGGATAGAAGCATTTAGTTTTGCATTTTTGTACAGCTGTGAAATTTGAACTTCTATATCAAGTGTCGTGATTTATTGGATATACCGATCGTTTGCTTTTGCCAAATTTTGTTTTCTCTTTTAATTGTTGATAATGGTGTAACGTCTGAAATATTTACTGATAAAATTAATTGACTCATATAATTATTGTTACATATTTGAGTGTTATAACTTTTATGTTTTTAATAAATTTATTTTGAATTTGTCACCCCATATGTTATGTTTATCTCATTGTTCACTGAACTCACTTAGTTCTAAGTACCTAAACGTATTTTCATTATATCAATATTTTAGCTTATTCATTTCCCTGTTAATAAGTTATAATATGATTCCCGAATGACATAAACAAATTGTATTTAGCCACACTCGTGTGATTTTCCTGTCAAAAAATATGACACACTTTACAATGTAAATCTTAACTCGTAGCATACTCATTATACATCGAGTGCAGAAAGAAAAAAGGACGTAACCTACACAAAACAAATTTTACATAAGGCACAAAAGACGTTTATCTAATGATTTTGGGAGAAAGTCAATACATTAAATAGTCACCACCTTGAAATGCATGAACACTTAATCTGGTGTTTTATTTACCAAATATGATAACAAGTCATTTAAGAAAAGTCAATAACATTGATGAAGTAAATCTTTTCTTATTGAAAATTTCACAGGCTATCCTTTTTTTTAAACTAAGTTAAATTTAGATACTAATTCTTCATTTCAACTAACATACTTTTGATAGGTGTATTAAATTTTATATGTTGATCCAATTCCGAACCAAAAGAATTCCGAAGAAATTCCAAAAAAGATCGACAAAAATTCCGAAAATTTAGAAATCCGAATTCCAGCCATTTTTATTTTATCGAAATTTTCAATCCCTAGTTACACTACTTTTTGCTTTTCTACAGCTCATATTATTATTTAAAACTTTGAAATGGAGCTCTAATTCGTAAATACCAAATTTAAATTTTGTATCTTTTTTTAAGCGAGCTTTAAGCTCAAAGCTTGCATATTTACCAAATCGACTATCGAGGCGATATTCTATATTTGATCTAGAAGTAATTTTTATGACGTAATGTTAATATGCATTTATTTTTTCTATAAAGTTTCTAAATGTTAAGTCTGTTTGTTGTGCACCCATTTGCATACAAAATTATGAAAGGAATGCGAAAGATAACAAATTTAATTTATAAATACAACTTTATATGTTAACTTTTATCTTTATTTACAAACTGAGGATTATCCAGAGATTTGAACTTTACATAAAATGTATTTCATTTAAATATTTAATAATTGAATAATGTTTATTACACCTTTGATAAAATAGACTTGTCATTTCTGCGAAATAAATAAATCTCATAATGCCAAAAGGAGATTATGATTCTAAGCTTTAAGCTCAAACGTTTAATGCTAACTACTTAGTGAATACGAAACCTGATAAAATTATTTCTACATGTTTAGTATTATAAACGTAATCTCTACTTATTTAGGTATATCTTTTATAAATCATTCACACCGTAACATAAAAATATATAAATTAATGATCTACTATGATATCCCAAAAGCTTTCCAGAAAAACTAACCTGATATAATAAATTAAAACGGTAAAACATTCATTTATAATATCAATAAATATTAGGCTTTATATTATGAACCATTTCATTGATTGCGATATTTTCAACTGACAAATGTAAAAGACTGATTATTTTTCATGGTGACAAGTTTCTATACATGGAGATTTTTTATTTTAGTCAAAATCGATTGTATTGAAAGTAGCTTTTTTAATAAAAAAGAAAAATGATAAAAAACTCATATTATTTATAAACGGTCTAAAAGCTACAAATCATATTTGCATTTTATTCGCTAACATCATAATATAATATAATAAATCATATGTTTATGTAAAATATAAAATAAATAAAAACGAGATACATAGTTTTATAACATTGTCTCCTCAGTACCCGAGAGGTTAGTTTGTGCGCTTCATATCCGGGAAATCCTAGTTCGATCATTAAAACAATCTTATGGGTTGATCAATTGGGAGCTACCAATTCTTATGAAAAACAATATGTCAAAAAAAAATTACTTTGCGGAAATTCGTTTCTTCTATGTTGGAAGCATAAATCTTCATATTCTGTACATCCATAATCTCTTAAAGTTTGAAACAAATATGATAAATGATTTACACTTATTTATTCGAGAATATATTTTAAATCATAATTTGTACAAAAATATTGAAATTTTCGACGTTTATAAATCGATATAGTAATATTATTAATAATAAATTCATTCATTAATGTAACAACTTTTGAAATCTTCAAATTGTGTTATTATATTTAATTAATTATTCATGAAGCTTTTACTTCGATGGCGAAAGTTTAATCGCGTCGAAGACAAAAGTTTTTGTTCTCATGCTCTTTTGTTTTAGCAGCAAACAGTAACGAAGCACTATTCTGCCTTTTATTTCCAGTACTAGACGCCATATAAACGAAAGCTCCCAATAAGAAATGAAGTAACTGAGAAATATTTACTGACTTCATTTTAACATCATTGGCGTAGCTATTTCACAACCGAAAATTAATAATTAATATTCATAATAAATTATTTAGACAATTTAATTTAAATTAATCTCGATTGTTGTATAATACTAAATTTAGAATGTTATGTACGATGCTACGATATTATAATTATCTATCAAAATTTACGTATCTTAATTAAAACTATTCAGTAGTGATATATCGTAAAAATTGAGGAACATATTTCCAAAATGAATTTGTTCTACCATGCCAAATACTTGTTTTAAAGACCCCTACTGAATATTTTTCAATGTTCACTTATATTTTTAAAATCTTTGAGATTGATTATTTCTGCTACTTTAAATGCTGAAATACTTATTCAAAACATACAGTAATTCAAAATCGTCTCCTTTAAATTTTTGCATAGTGGAATAAGTTCACTTTAGAAACATATCTTTCAACCGATTTTACTGAAACTACATCATCTCAAAAGCTTTCAATAGATTATAATTTGTGTCGGCTAAGTAGCTGAGATGTAAGCACGTTCGCGCTACAATATCGGAGATTTCGGCTTCAAATCCCACACCTGCAAGTATTTTTTCAAAATTAAAGGCACAAAACTGGATTTTTTATGATTTGATCGATTTGCTGACAGTCAGTTTCTCTAGAATGAACATCGTTAAGCTGTAGAGATTTATAGAATCTGGTTTTGAATCTAATTAATTTAATTTATATAATTTATATATTGTTCGCTTACTACCAAGACATCTAATCTCAATATTTTACGACAACCTATTTAACGCTATTTATTAGCTAATAATTAAAGTTTGCGCTCGTAAATGTAATGATTATTTAAGTTACGATCAATTGCCACATGATTTTAATATTTTTATTTATTTTAGTATTTTAAAATATAAGGTCTTGAAGGTCTAAAGGTATAATTCACGTATTTCGAGCAATGCGGTGAGTAAACCGACCTTGATTCATAAAACCTTATGAATAAATCATTAAATCAGAGCATATGTCAGTACGTAATTAGCAATATTCTGCGGAATTTCTAATTCTCAGACCCCGGACATACTTATAAATAAGAAATGGCTAAAGATTTTTTTTTATATTTTTTATATTCCTGGACAATCAGTAGATCGTACTTTGGCATTATCATACCGTTAGACCTATAATTATTGAATTTAACCATAATTATTAAAAAATATATTTCATTTATTTATTTAAAGATGTAATTACAAAATATCTATTATTTCTAAGCTGTCACTCTATGACAACGATATGAATTATAATAGATACAACCGAGACTTTTAAATACTTTAGAGTATAGTTTTAAACTACATATCTTATCAAAGCTAACACTTAAATTATTTCTATTAATCTCACTTAACCATGTACGCCATATAAATCCACTAACAAACAACTACCCCAGTGAAAAGCTTCGAGACTCGACTCACCTGAAGAGGAGCAGTGATTCTTCGCACAGGGAACTCCCATTTAAAGGTATATGAATCAAAGAAGTGGAGGGAAATGCCAGAAACATCTCTCTGTTTTCAAAAGATCTTTTGTTTGTGACGTCAACCGTTGTGTTGGATGCATTGCTTTTCATAGACAACCTAACACACAGTACTCGTGTACTATTAGGAATACTTCATCAAGACTGCTCGTGTTCTGCACAGTTATTTCGTTGTTGATTATGTGAATTATTAATTGTTCCAAATGGCATGCATTATATTTCAACAATTCAGAACTCAACAATTTCAATCATATATCACTGAAAGTATAAAGCCTTATTTTGAATAAAATAACTGATAAAAGCTTCAATTCATTCCATTTATATTTATTTGCGTAATTTCAAATAATATGGTTGGTCGAAAAATTTGACACTCTTTACACCATAAATCTCCACATGACATAATTAAAGACAAAAATACGAAACCCACATTGAACAAATTTTACAAGAGGTAAATAAAAAGTTTTTTCAATAATTTTGGATAGCAAATTATCAATAGTTTGATTTCAAATCAATGTCATTTAAAAAATAAAACTTTTCCTGGTATAAAATAAATTTTACTTTTTTTTATATCGACTGTGGAAAGGAAAACAGATTTTATAAAAGGCACAAAAAACCTATATTTAATAATTGTGGGCTAAAATCAAGATATTAAATAGACACAACCTTGAAGTGCAACCAGAAGATTAAAACTTGTTGCTTTATTTACCCAATAAGTTATTTTAAAAAAATAATAAAATTGATGCGGTAGAAGTTCTTTTGTTTTCTTGCAAATTTCACATGCCATTCTTTTTTCAAATTTAAAAGCAAAATTTAGACATTCATTTAGCTTAATTTGCAGCTTGTGTCCTTTTGATAGAACGTGTATTAAATTGTATACATTTTGATCATCGAAATAAGCTAATTTGACCACAGTGGTTGGTTCCGTCTTTTAAATATAAATAATATATTCAAACATTATTTTATACCGTGTTCGCTCCCAATGTGGAGCATATGGATCTACATAGTGTGAAGATATCCACAAAGGAGAATATAGATTTCCGCAATATGAAGAAGTTTCGACAGATTATTTTAACGAGAATCGTTTGTCAGGCAATTACTCAACCCAATGGGCATCAATTCCTGCATTTTTAGATTTTTTCAAATGAATCGAACCGACATTCCGTGAATTGCCAGGGACGTACGCTACCAACTACGCTACCGGGGAGACAACGTTAAACGTTAACGACTTCAATGCATTGTTATAATTAATATTTTTGACTGGTGCTTGATGGAAATTCATTTATATTCTAAATGTTTGCTCACTGCCCACATATAATGTAGCCTGAAGATGCCGAAAGGTGAAACCCGGGTTGCTAACAGTGATCTCACATATAGAAATTTATCATTCTTAAAATTTATCACACATAAGAACGCACATTGCTCAATATTTTATAAAAATTCTGGACAATTTTATTTGTTTTCGGTAGAATTTTTCCATTGTTTTCGTGTTTCACCCACCTTAGCTATAAAAATTCTGAAAGATTTCATACACCGGCATGATATTAAAGTATGCTGAAAATATGTAGGTCAGCATGACGCCAAATGCAGAAGAAAATATTTATGATAAACACAATTTCGCGTTTCCGCATAAACATACAAATTTGTGTAATATACTTTTGATAATACCCAACTATTTTCAAATAATATTTTAATTCTGATATGCGTCTATTTTTAAGACAGCTGTAAGCTTTATTCAACTTCATAAAATACAGTAATATAAATTATACTGTTCACAATTAAATATTTTTAATGTATCCTTCTTAAATTCAGTATTATATCGCTCATTAAGAGCAATACTTCTTATACCACGCAGCAAAAAAGATATGAAATAATTCTCTATAGTGAATATCATTACAACGAATTCCGTATTTTTTTAATGTCAGCATTAGTTTTTTTTTTATATACACCATGTTTTCTCCCAAAGTGGAGCATATGAATCTACACAGTGGGAAGAGATCCACTCTAAACGATTTACAATTCGCAAGCACATGGAATATAAATTATATGTCACAGCAATTTTGTATTTAAATCATCATAGTTTACATAATTCATTTGTACAAAATGTTGTTATTATCAAATTACGGAAAACTGAGTAAAAAGCGCGTGACGCCTCTTTGAAATTATAATTGGATATCATTATCGTATGCTATGAAATTTATTTCCACAAGTATATATTATTTTCAATCAAATTGCGGAATTTGAACCGGTAACTTCCGGTGAAGAAACGACGTACACTCACCGAATCGACCTCCAAGAAGACATAAATTTGCGTCACACTTATATATAGCATTATATTCAAGCATACAAAGTTGGCCACGTGCGCTTTTCATTTGTTTTATCGACTTATTGCATTCCGAATTGTAAAGTATTTTCCTGTGACAGATTTAACATCAAATTTAATGTGCACTTGGCAAATCACCAACAAAACGTTACAGCTGATAGAAACGTGCAAAGCGTTTAATTGTTCAGATGGAGTCGAGAAAATACTTTGAAGCAGAAGAAAATCATTTAAAATATCATAAATAAAAATGTCAGAAATTACTGTGACAGAAGTGTTTTTTTTTATTTTAAACTTTTTCAAAATTCAGCTTTTATGATTCAGTATACACAAAATTATCTCTGAAAACAAAGCTTTCTCAAAATTAATAATTTTACAATAATATTTGTCGTATAAAGTTGATCAAATTTAGGACCTTAGCCAACTTAAAATAATTCTTAAATTTATGTTTCCTTCCTGATTAAAAGTGGATTACAACCTAGAGTGGTTCTTAAAGATTTTTATTACGTTGACCCAAAACATCTTCTCGTTTTTTGGCCAAAATTCTATTAAAAAAAACATTTAATTAATATAGTTCAATTACGCGGTTTTGTTTGATGATCTGTTCTCTGATAGCTGAATAGTTTGACACTCGAAAAATCCAAACTATAGTTAATAGTAGTTTATCTCACATAAAAAAATGGTTACAGTGAAGAGTCAAATGAATGTAGATTTTTTATGATAAATAGTTCCTTCCTAGACTAAAATCTATCAGCTTCGTTAATAATTAATAGACGCAGGAATGAATCTTCAATATGTTGAGTAATTGTCTAATTAATTGTTGAGTAATAAAGACTAATCATTATGAAAGAATTCTTTAATAATAACATTTAATATGTACAAAAATAAAAATGTATGCGCGTAATATTATTTATGACGTAACAACAACAATGATGTGTGTGTGTAACAACAGCGACACACACTCTCTTCATCATCATAATCATCAGAACCACCACCACCACACCACCGTTAATTCCTGTGGGATGTTTTTCTGACTCACTATTGAAATTTAGAATATTTTATTTATTGTATTACATCAGAAAACAATCTACCCACACTGTGTCAGTGTGAAAATATACATGAATCAGAATTTCAATGCTATGTCTTGAACAAATATTTATTCCGTATGTTTCTTGATCACTGTTAAAAATAAATCGATTATATTTAAATCTTGCCAATGATATTGAGTTTTTTTTTAGATTGCGGATTTAAAGTTAATTTTGAATTCAATCTAGTATCGACAAGTACGAGTATGTATTGGAAGATGTCGATATATGTGTAATTCAGCGTCGATTATTCATTTGAATGTTAAGGATGGTAAGAAACAGAGCATTCTGATAGGTTGCATGCGTGGCTCAGTGTATAAATGCTATCTTCCTTAGAATGTCGCCTTTCTGTTTCCAACATTAATATTTCATTTTTACACTTATTTTATGGTATTTTACATTTAATAAAATTACAAGTAGCTATTACAATCTTCATCACACTTGAGTGCATGGCAACCTAAGTCTTAGGTAATTTATATTTACTCTCGGGGTATGCCCATCAAATAAAGAATATCGCTTCTCGATACCAGAGCTCCGGGATACGTCTGATTAATACCAGGTATAAGAACGAGGCGGGTGGATGGTGGGTACATTAGGTAGCTATTACAATCTTTCAGCACACTTTAATGCGTGACAAATTAAGTCTTGGGTAATTCATATTTTATCCCATGATTTCTCTGTCAAATAAGCTAGACCCGCTTTTCGATATCAGAACCCCATGATACGTTTGACCGGGTGTAAAGACGAGGCAGGTGGATAGAAGGTAAATTTAGATAGTTGAGCAGTACTGTGGCTTTTGACATAGTAAAGCAAAATTTATGATTCATGCATGCCTGTTTTAAGTGTACTTCACATTGTGAAAATCCATATCGTCCACTTTTGGAGCTTCGTCAGATTTTTAATAAAATACCTATTCGCGTTTTTGAATTATCCATTCTTGAGAGTCTCTCTTTTTTGATGGAAGATTTTCATTTGTGAATGAACGCTAAAATAAAAATTATATAAGATATATTCCAAATATTTTCCATTCAAAATATGTGACGCCATCTGTTTATGGATACACCCACAGAGCGTCACCGTCAACAGCAGCTATTTACAGTGTAAGCATTTTCTTGAAAAAAATAATTGCTGGAAATCTGTGCACAATATGAGTTTTTTTTGGATAACATTCCTCTTATATCTATTGTTTTGTCGTTCTTTTAAAACATTTTTACAGCGATTTTTTATATGGTGACGTATATATTTTACTAAGAATTTTGTATAATTATAACAAATAAATAAACAGAAATATCTTTTCAGTTGTCGAGTATTTATTTCATATGTTGATAACATTCAAAATAATGAATTTAAGATATTAGATAAAATATTAGATGAAGATATAACATGACTTACAAAACAAAATAGAATATTATAAATTTAAAATCAAATAGAAAACGATTTCTAACGTACTAACTTCTATCAAAATAAATCTATACAATCCACAGATCTATCAACATATACTCTATGTTGAGATTCATATATATTATGCGGCGCTTACAGAGTAACTTGGACATAATTATACTGGTTTATTGTTATACATATGTATATTAACTTAACCGTTGTAATTTTAAAATCTGTTTTGTGCACCTTAACGTATTTGTTTTATCATCTTCATTCTGAAATTGTAACAAATGGATCTATATAGAATGAATATGTCCGCTACGAAAGTGAAGCATGTGTATGGATTTCCGCTATATGAAAATGTGTCTTAACAGATTATGTTTTCACGAGAATTTTTTGTCAGATGATTTCTCGATCCAATGGCCATCCAGTCATATATTTACGGATTTTTTAATATGTAACAGATGTGAGAATCGAGACAATATTCCCCTGATACAAGTTGCGCAAGCTAACCTCTCGGCCACCGGCGATAGATATATTAGTATAGTTTTATTTTAAATTTAAATTTGAACCATAAACTGTTTACAAATTATACTTCTTCGTTGCTTTATAGCTGATATTAAATTGTATTCGTCAGTTGAAAATGTCTTATTAGTCGAAATCGTTGTAAATTTGATTGTTATTAAAAAGTCTGTTCTGTAATTTTAATAAAAGACAAAATTGTTTGTGACGAATGTAATCAAACTTGACTACAAATATGGTAATTTATATTTTTTACAAAAATATTATACACATAACGCAGATCTTCTTTAACAAAATTTTGTAAATAATAGGAATTCGAAATCAATAGTTTTGAAACCATAGGAATTTTGCATGTGTTGTTTATTGGAAACAGAAATACGGATGGTTCGTATGATCGCCAATTGCACAAAAATAAACACGTTGCTGATTATGTATATTATAATTAATTTTCAATTAAATCAATATACTTTATTGCCTATTCTATTATTAATGTATCAACTAAAACAGTATAGCGGATTATTAAATTTTCCACTTGCAGCACTGTATAATATGAGTCAACATGTGCACATAAATAATTACACCAGTTTTGTCTTCCGGTCAATGATTTCTCGACATGTTATCTTCTCTGGTGTATCTCTCAGTTTCTCACTGCTATCTCATGTTTTGCGTCTCTTGTCTCGTCGAACCTCATTTCTGTTTCATGTCCCATGTCTTGTATACTAAAGACTAAATTATGATGCCAGCTTACGCTTCAGCGCAACATCTTGTAAAACTATAAGGAACAGTTAATGAAATAATTGAATACAACCAAACAATTATATTCATATTAATAGAGTCTACATAATTTAAATTTCATACTGATGTTTATTTTAGTGTAAGTACTGTTTTGTTATCATAATAATATTTGAATATTGTAGTATACCCCGGTAGCTGAGAGGTTAGTTTACCATCTTTGAAGTCAGATATTGTGGGATAAATTCCCGCAGCTGCTTAATTTTTAAAAAGCCAAATATACAGGACTGTATGCCTAATGCATAATGTTGTCTATAGATATTTACAATCTGCAGATTTATAGGTAAAAAAGTATAGTCGTTGTGGTTATTATAGCGTGTCCCGAAAACAGCTGATATTAAAAATTTAAACCTTACAAAAAATTCACGGCAAATTTAAAATATGAGCTTCTTTTGAGAAATTTTATATCATATTCACGATTTTTACAACAGCCAAGAGATTAGTGTGCATGTTTCGGAGCCGGAGATTGCGGATTTGATTTTTACATTTGCTAAATTTCAAAAAATCCAGAGGTGCAAGAGTGGATGCCTATTGTGTTGAGAAATTGACTGGTAATCAATTGTTATCAAAAAAAATCTATCAGGACATATCTTTCATATTCTCCACGCTTAAAGCAGACATGGTAAAAACATATATTAATAAAGTACATCGTTGAATATTGAAATGCTGTATTGTAACTTCTTTCAGCGTCAGCTGAAGCGTTGGCTCTAACGCCAAATAAATAAAAACTTATTTAAATATATCAATTTATTCTCAAGACCAACACTATTGCCTTAAATGGTTAAATATTGGAGTAAGTCTCCAAAAACATATTATAGAAATTATTACGTAAAGTATTAGATTTAGCTATTACAGTGCGTACTTTTGTCTTGGGTAAATGGACATATATGTACTCTCGGCCACGTTACCCTAATGTTTATATTGTGCATTGCAAAGGGGCGCCTAAATATAATGGGCGCCTTTTCATAAAAGCAATAAATATTTTACGTCGCATATTTAGTAGTGGAGCTAAAACTTAAAATACACATGTTATAAATAAGAAAAAATGTGTAAATAGGTGATTTAAAATCTCTTTTCCGCAGGGGCGCTTCCAATCTACGGCGCAGCACTGTGGATACTATTGCAAACATTAATATTTCATAGAAAATAACTGACACAATCAGTACAAATAACGAGCTATGTAGGTTAGGTTACAAGAACACGATAAAAATATTATGTTACTTCATAAAAACATAGTGTATTTTTTTAGAACGTTTTTCTCAAGATAATGATTTTGGTGCTTAGATCTTTATTTATTTTAATTCTACGGCTATAATTGTCGTATTTCACCTGCCAGTAAGTTGTTTTTTGTATTTTGTTCCAATAACTAAAGTGTCAATGTCGCTTCTAGCCTGTCCTCCGCAAACACTATCTGACCTACAAAAGTATCTATTAGCGATACATATACGAATTTTACGTTCGCTGATGATTCTCTTCCCCCGTCTGATCTTGAAAAGATTTTGGCAAGTCATTCTGACGTTTCTTTGCATCTGTTTCGTCCAACTTTATAAGTTTGTCTATTTATCAGACATGATTTAGTACAACATAGTATTTTTTCTACTACGTCAACGTATCGTCTGATAATAAATACACTTTTAAAAAAAAAAATCATTGAAGACAATAATTTAAAACGATAAAAATCGTGGATTTTTGAAAAAAAATACTGTATTATCATTTAATACATCTTTACACTTTTACCAATAAGAATTGTTGATAGAATTTTTCACAATATGTTCACGATCAACTAAAAATACTTTAACAGAATTATTTATCTAAAAAAACTATTTGATTTTTCAAGTCAAAAAAAAACTTTGAAATAAAATATTTGTTGGTGAATAATTATTTTGGAAATTCTACACCATTTTTCGTATGAACCGTGGAAAGAAAAATGGTATCAGCCCACAGAAAAAATGTTAATTTAATGATTTTGGGCCAAAATAAAAATATTAAATACACACAACTTTGAAGTGCATGAAAGATGGTGTTTCATTTAGTCAATTTGGCAATAAAATTGATGCGTCGTTCTGGTTGAAAATTTGACTGGCCAAACTTTTTTCAAACTTAAAAGATAATTTTAGAAAACAATTCGTCATTTACATATTACACCGCTTTGCTGAAATTTACATTAGTTGTATACATTGTGACGATCGAAAAAAGACTATTTTTGAAAAACTGGGAGGTTACGCACTTTTTTCTTTCCACAATTAATATAAATAATATAAAATTTATGGCCGGGATGTATAACCACATTTTTTATTGTTGATTCTATAATCCGGTGAAATTCTGCACACTTTCGTATGATTACATAAGTCATGTTCCGTTCGTTAAATATTTTATTATAAATAAATACAATCACAAAATCGGATTTTATATTTTTATTGATTGTTACTCCATCAATGTTTAATGATTTTGATTATCAATTGCCTTCTAGAAACATGCCTGCTTATAATCCAATTGATTTAGATGAAAAGTAGAAGAAAATGCTTTCTTTTATACATTAAATATATATTTACATAAAAACGCTTGTCTGAAAAATGTACTATTTTAACTTGTGTGTTTAATTGGCTATGCTAGCGATAGATATTATTTGATAAAATTCAGCCAAAAAAATGTTTATAGAACCTACAAATGAACCCATATTAAAACCCATAAACTCATTTTTGGAGTGCTCATTCATACACTGTTCAGATTCATATGCCCCACGTGTGTAGTTCCACATAATAAAACGAAAAAATGAAATAAGCATAAATAAAATATAACCAGTCAAAAATTCGTTAGATTACAAACGATATAACCACTGAACTAGTTAAATCCATTTTTTTAAACTTTCCTCTGCTTCTTGTCATTTGGCATTGACACATTTTGAATGAAAAAAATATTTTCAGTGTTGCCAAAAAATGTTTCAATACTCATATTATTTTACTGAATAAAAATATAAATGCCACGACATTTTTCGTGTGAGTAAATTTTGAAGAAAAAAGTCTCTGTGGACGACTAAATAGTTATAAGTGTCATCGAACTACTCGTCACTTGAATAAATATTAATATAATCTTGAATAACTTTCCGCCAGACAACGTCGGTCTACTTAATTGTTTTTGTTTTCAACCAAAATTTTCCATTAAAATTGAAACTCTTTTCATGTAAAAATTTTCTCATTAAAATATACTGAAAATCAAACAAATTCGATCAAAACATTTCATTTTTTTTCTTTCAATGATTGCTCTGATAGTGAAGTATATGGATCTACGCAATGTAAAAAGTACTGCTCTGAAACTGGAGTATATGATTTTTTATAAAGTACTGACATCTTTTCATAGATTATTTTTATACAAGGATTGGTGTAAGTCAATGAGCATCCAGTCCTGTATTTTTGAATATTTAAAAATTCGTTAGATCTGAGAATCGAATCTGCATTTCCTAGATGCAAGACACGCACGCTAATCTATATGCCATTGATTCTCAACCAGGGTCCATATGACGCCCAGGGGGCACATACCAAGCTCTATGGGAGGCATACATACATTACGTGACTTACTAGATACGCTAGAAGAGATTACGAAAAAAACACTGGATGAAAGTACAAAAGTGGAAATTTTTTTAGAAACCTAGAAGGCACAAAATTTTTAACTCAAAAGGGGGCCACAGCTCCAAAAAAGTTGAAAGCCGTTGCTTTAGGCTACCGGTATGATATCTAGTATTTATTATTATCAATACATGTTTCCTCTGGTACCAAAAGATGTGTCATACATATTTATACGATTACATTGTAGTTTATATCTCGTACAATTTTTAAAAACTTATCAAGGTTGAAACTAATAACAATTAACATCGCATTTAAAGTTATATTTCATATTATTCTGAAGAATTGTTTACGTGTTTAATCAGGTTTTTAATCAAATAATATATCATAATACACTTAAAAATTTCAAACAGCAACAAAATATCTTTCAGACGGCCTACAAAGTCAAATAAAAATATGTTAGAAATAATTTATTTCATTTTAATTTTAAATGATTACAGACTTTCGACGTGGTCGGCCAAGCCTTGGCACACATTTTCATCGATATCGATGTTGAGTTTAATAGTATTATCAGATAAATTTAATATCTTAATTGAAACTGCAAAATATTACGACTCGTTTTTCAGGATTTTTTGGAGCTTTTTCTTTTTTAATTCAGAAAACTTTTGCTCTCATGAATTGTTTAATTAGAACAGCGTCCTAAATACTTACACTTGACTATTTCAAATAGCATACAAGTAATATGTAATCAAAAGTAGAACTATTCACACAGCGGTATAAACGTAGAACTCTACATTATTTAAATATTTATATTTACTTACGTGTTACTTCAATTATGTTATTTTAAAATTACGTATTGTGATTTAGATTTACAAATAATGTTTGAAAAATCTCGATATTAATTAACTCTTAAAACCAGATTAAACCATTTTTATATTTATTTCAAAATTGGCAATATTTGATATTTCTGCATTCAATTCCACACGGCTTATATATTTTAATTTAATTTAAGTCCAACTTTGAATTTTGGAATGAAGTACAAAATTTGGACGCTAGATATTCCACAAATAGATTGAATTTGACGCGAAGCTGGAAGCATTTTCTTCGTAACAATTGGTATGTCTCCTTCTAAGAAGTTGTCAACATACATACAATATAGAAAATATAATATACAATGTACAATACAATATACGGTACATATATATTTTTAAATACACAGATAATGCTTGATGTAAAGTGGTTTTAAATTGAAAATAATATAAACTGACATTCTTTGGCTGCTTGTGGATACTTGATAACAATAAATTGTTCTTAAGCCCAAGACTCATTAATTTAACACTTTATGGTCGTATACCCATAAAGTGAGTAAAACACAATATCCACATAGGGAATTACACACAACATATTGTTAATATTTTGAAATTGGTTTTAAATTTAAAATATAAATAATGTAGCCTGAAGATGCCGAAAGGCGAAAACCCGGGTCGCCAACAGTGATCTCACATATGAAAGTTTACCAGTTTTAAATAA
>JAGVSQ010007345.1:0-15414 GCA_022683975.1 Rhyacophila evoluta
AATTTAAAATCAATTTCCATCAAGCACCATCAGTCGAAAATATTAATTATGAAATAAATAAATCAAAATACTGTATTTTAATAAATATATAATACTTTTTCTATATTATTGTTTTCAGATAATAATAATTATTATAATGTAAAATCTATACTTCTATTTAATTTTATTATACCTTATTAAGTTAGCTCTGATATTGAGTTAAATATATTTCAAATTCATAGAACAGGAAACTCTACATTAGAATTTCTAAGTTTGATTGACATAAAAATATAACAAATATTTTATGCATACGTATATTACCTATGAAATCTTGCTTTTATAATATTTAAAACATATGAGCGATTATTAATTAATTTTTTAATACATCCTGTATATAATACGTCCCGCGGTGAGGGTTCGAAGTCCTTTATATAGGAAAGCAGGGTGCGAGTACATTCCGTCTCTGACCCACTTTCGTCTAACTCTAAGCCCCGGGTTTTGAGTTTGGACCATGGCCAACTTTGTAGTGCCCCAGTGCCGCTATACTTGCTGCTATCTGGGGCGTAATCGTTTCCAGAGTAATTGCGCGATCCCTAGGTGTTACTTTGGAGCGGGACGTTTTTAAAATGACTTTAAAGGATTTGTTAACAGATGGATTGTTGTTGTTATTCGTTTTTAAGGGTCACTCTGAACCCTTATTTGGACGATTCCATTCAGCTTTTGATAAAGCTTATTTTACTTTCGCCCAAAAAACTCTAATTTAGAAAGGTAAATTAAAATATCCATTTATTTTTAACCTCCCTGTGGTTGTAGTTACTTTTTACATTTAAAAACTCTTTTAATTGCGCATTTAATCTGAATAATTATACCACTCAACTAAAATGATTACACGACCGATTACATTAAAACGGTTACAATTAATTAACTCCTGCGGTAATTCTTCATTATAAAAAATATATAATAATAATAATAATACTGAGTTTATAAATATTTAAATATTTTGAAATAAACATTCAGCCCAGTTTAGGCAAAAGGCATTAACTCTCACATAACAATAATGCTATGAATATGGTTCGGTTCTTCTTTCCTGCTTGCAAATTTGGTAGATCGTTCTTTTCTTTATAAATCTAAAGTTGAGTTTAGATAATGCGGCATTTTTGGCTTTAGGCATTTTGAAAAAATCTGTAATTTGTTGTGTACATTGTGAAACTAAAACTATAACACTATTCAAAACACTGAGGGTTTTACTAAAATAATTTGTTTTGTTGATAACTATTTCAGTTGTAATACTATTTTCGTCACCATGTTATGGCATTAAAATTTAATACAACTATCGGTAAAATTAATCTTCAAAATTCAACAATAATATAAGTTTATAAATATATTTCAATATTGAGTAAAAATATATTTGCTGGCTCAAATAATTTTATATTGATCCTTAATACATATAGTCAACACAATTTGACGCAGTAACAAAAATTTCGCTACATACTTAAACGTGAAGGTGGTTCTTACTTCAATATACTCATTTATCTCAAGTCTTTATCTATGTTAGACGATTTAACATATTCATTGATAATAATAGTCTTTAGAACAATATGCTTATAACAGTAAAATTATTTATTACTTGTACTTTCCTTTTCAAATGTTAACATATAATATGATAGGGAAATATTTATATGGCGAATGGCTGTTTTTAATATAAAGTTTTCTAAGTTTTTATTCAATAAATATTGATATTCCTTTAAAGGACTGAATGATTTTCATCATTACTCAAAATTTAGAGTATATTCTATGTGAGTATGATGATAATGAATATAGAAAAAATACAGTCTATAATATTAGTAGAAGGTGAAGTTTTTCGTATACTTTTTGCTCTCAGGGAACGACAAAAATATGTTCTTTAAAAGAACAGCAAAAAAAATAACAATTCAAAATAATTTTCAATAAGTTACATTACAAGAGTAAGAAAACATGAAATAGACTATTTCTCTCGTTTTACCAAGAAATTTCCTGGGATAAAAATTGTTTAATTTAAAGTAATTTACCACTGGCTGTTTTAGTATTTTTAATAGTATTTAAGAGCTTTTACTTCATACTGGATGCCAATAAAAGTTTCATTTTATATTGAATAAGAATATTTTCGACAAACTTCGATATTGAAAGTTGTACGCAAAAAATACGTGCGAAGAGGGAAAAAGTTTGGAATATTTCCCCCGAGACTAAGCCTTCACTTTTTCGCATTTTTTCTCGTGAAAAATAGGATGTATGGAAAGAATATTAAGTTGGACACATCATATTGTTTTTTTTTTTAATAACTCAACAGATTTCCCTCTCAACGTGAAAAATCACGATTATATAATAATTGCAAATAAAACAGTAATACAATTACTTAATAGAATAAAAATTATTTAATAATTTTTACTTGAAATATATTTTATAATGCCGTATAAGAATAAAAATTTTAAACATCTGTATCATTACTGTCTTTCATATGCCATATCATTTATTACGATAGTTATTAATAAACTATTGCATTAACTAAGCAATAGCTTGACATATTAAAAATTATTTTTAATCAAGAATTTAAAAAAAAGTTTGTTTTTGAATTATCAATTTTGAAAGTTTCTGTAAAAAAAATACTGTGAATTTTTTATTCTTTTAATTATTATAAATTAATATATTAAGAAAACAATATTTTCTTCTAGTTTTTACTAAGTTAAATGAAGATTTTGGTACTATTTATTATACTCAAACTAAATTTTATAGTTTTCTAGCAATATTTTTTACAAAGAATGTCATGATAAAATTTAGATATGGCCGCTAATCAATTAAAAATTGTATACATACGTAAAAGATATGTACCATATTTGCGCCAAAAGTAGAGTATATGGATCTACACAGTATGAAGATATCCAAAAGCACATGGATCTCTGCAATGTAAAAACTTGTATTGATAAGTTATTTTACGATAACTGTTGATTAGATAATTGCGTAGTCCAATAGGCACTTAGTTCTAAATTTATGGAATTTAAGAAATTCGACAGATATGGGAATCAAACTCGCACTCCTCGAATTGCAAGGTTTGCACGCTAATCTTTTTGTTATCGGTGAGTTAATAAAGACAAATAAATATGAAGTTTATAAATTTCGAGTAGTTATAAACATACTGTGTTAAGTTAAAATATTGTAGAGAGTTTTCTTTTTCGTAACATTTACAGCAGTATCTCCAAATTAAAACAAGAAGAAGAAAAACAAACAAGTATACAGTTGCATAGAGAGTGTGCTGGTTATGCAGAATTATCCGACTCATGAAAACTTATCGTAGAATGAGTTGAAAAGCGAGGAATAAATATAAGAGAGACTGGCAACACAATGGTGCAATAGTAAGCATTATCGTTTTTTATGTGACAAGTTTACTTATTTAATTTTAATTGATAAATATTGTATGTCATCCATAAATAAGTTATAGTATATCGGTGTCCTAGTAACAGACGCGCGTCATTTAGTATTGGAGCCTACGTGATTAAATGCTACACCTGCTTAAAGATTTGTTTAAATTACAAAATGCAGTACTGAATGCCAAATGAATTTACCAGCAACAACTCATTTTCATGGAAACACGAAAAAATCTATTAAGCCTTGGAGGTCCAAATACTCTGTAACTTTACTCTGCGGAGATCTATATTCTGTAATTCTAGTTTTGTTGTTCTCGGAGATGAAAGAGTTATAAACATTTTTTTTTTTTACTCTAAGAAAAAGTTTAACATGGACACAGCGAACTAAGCTCGAATTATAAATAGCCATACTCGAAAAGCCATATTTTATTAAATTAAGTACACGAATATTTAAATTTGATTGTTTGACAATTTTTTTTTTTATAAATTTAAGCATTTGAGTTGTTTACCCTTTTCTTGTTTATGTGACGTGACTACAATAGTATTCAATAGCTATATTTCTATTTATAAGCGTTTATAACAGAAAAATTATTAAACTTATTGGAGGAAAAATATCTTCAAACAGGAAAAGCCAACATATAAGTGACTACATAATAACCTCATTTGTTGAGACTTGATTTCATAAATAATATTTCATCAGATCAATAAGGCACAATACATGGAAAGAAACATAACATATCCAATGAAAATAGTATAAATAGTAAAAGATATTTTTCAAATCGAATAAACGATCAAATTTTCTATTTATAATAGAAATTGATATTATATTAAAACGCCTCTAACCTTTTCCATATAACATATCCATCAGTAGAATTTGCAAACCATTAAACCTCTTTACGGTACAATTTTCTTTGAACATTTTTTTTTATTTCATTGTTTAGCAATACTTATTTTCTACCTATAAGGTAATAATAATTAGATGACGTAGTATTAGTAAGAAATATCTCAAAAATCTAATAGTGCGTGATAAAACTTTCATCGTCAACTACTCAAATGATATTTGAATTTTATTTATCTTTTCTATAATAATATAATATAAATCTTAGTAAATATAATAATAGAATTTTTATGAATAAAGATTTGGTAAGCTAAAACTATCTATACGTTCACAACAATTTTCTTTTCAACGATTGAACCCTTTATAATACAAACTGATACTTGTATAATATATATATATCATATATACTCGTATAATACTTGCATATTAGAAAAACTTGAAAATATTAAGCTCTTGCTTTGAGGTATAACATTTCGTCATTTTGATGCAGTATATCAATACTTTAAAACTCATCAGAATAGTTTTTTTTTTGTTCAACTTACAAGAGTTATTTTGTAAGTTTATCTAATTCAACGTTAGCTGGCAGAGTATGCGTGTCAAGTTAATGTTTACACAGAAGAAACGTCCCCCTTCTTCATATTTGACATTTATACAGAGTGATAAGTTTCAGGGGTATGCACTAGACCGAGTCATAAATTTCCGCCAAACAAGATGTTGACTGACCTTGTTAAGCCAAATGGAAAGAATCAACACGACGTAACAAGAGAGAAGATATTATACATGAGTTTTCTCTTTTCGCTATTTGGAAATCATTATTTTCTCGCTGGCAACTCCGAAAAATAAATTCAAAGAGAATTTATAATCTTATCAAAAACGATTTACTTGCCATAATAATATTATTTGAATGTGAGATGATATTTTATAAAAACATTCTACAGTCGACATTTTTATCCATTTTTATAACATACTTAAGTAAATTAATTTGACATGGCTAACCGTATTAGTTATTTGTTTTTACCTGTAATTGATTTGGGTTTTAAGTGATGTATTTAAGTTCTAGCTAATTTTAGTAGAACAAAAAATCGTCATCGGTTACCATGAAAAAGTTACGACTTAGAATCCAAGTCACATAACAACTTACATCTTGCCACTAATACATTGTATTAATAATAGTTACACATAAATCAGGTTTTTAATAATTCTAATAAATGCTTTATTCTGCCATTAAAAACCTACTTTTATCTGCAATTAAAATATAATTTAGGTTTTTTTTCAGTTTCAGGAACCTCCTAAATACAACCCACGGGCTAACACCGGCCCGCGAGCACCACCGGCCCGTGGTAACTGCGGTATGTCGGTATGATGCGCTAGCTAAGTCTTGACCCTTGGGACTTAGCGGAGAAGTCAGTGTGGCCCTTAGACTAAAAAGTTTGTAGACCTCTAGTCTAATTGGTCTTTCATTTTGCCAATAGACTTTTAAATTATTGTGATAATTATGTTTTTAAAAAGAAACATATTTCAAAAAATATCATGAATTGAGTTAACAATAAGTCTATTTGGAAGTATATTGCTTACTAATTTGAGTTAGTTAACACGTTCGCTGCTAAAGACGCCCCTAGAGCGTCAATACACTATTCTATAAATACATGTCGCAGTGAATGTGTTAAAGTTACATTATATTTATGAACTGAAGTATTGCCGCTCGTATTTTTTTCGATTTCACATTTTAAAAACCCGTCAGATTTTTCTATTAAATTTCTATTCTTTGGTCTTTTCATTTGATTGACTGACGTAAAATTGAAATGTCATTTTAACTCTGTCTTTCAAAGCTTTCTCTATGTTTACAAAATTATTACCTCAATACATTCTACCCACTTCATTTTTGTTTTAAACTTAATATTTAAGTCGCTTTAAAATGTTTTTTCGTTATGAAAGTTTGACGTTCAATCTGTTTTTTTTGTCATATTTTTCTTTGCCGAAGGCAAACGAAGCAATTCGTAAAGTTTTCTCATTTATTCTATTTATCTGATGAAATTTAGAATTTTGTTTTATAAAGTTTATATGGAGCTTTTAAAAAGTCGGTCGATTAATAATTAATTAATATCAATAAAAAAATATTTCATACGAAACCAATACTGATAAATCGCTTTTAAAAACTACAGTTAGTAAATAAATGGCATATTTTTGTATATTATATTTTTGACTTTATCCGTTACAAAAATTGGGTCGATACATCTTCAAAACATGAACTTATATAAACAGATTATTTTTCACAAAAATTGTTTAGCAAATTATTCAACATATTAGGTATCTGGGCTTTCTTATTGAATCATATAAAAGTCATTCAATTATGAGACTTAAATCCATATCGTATGATACCCAATAAACATGTTAAGTAATCAGCTTTCAAAGAACCAACATATGTCAAAGGATTTAAATATAATACACTATTCAAAAATGTAAATTTTTTCGTCTGTGACAAATTACAAAGTTTAATTAATCTTTTAAATTTTAAAGTATCATTTTTTTTACGTACATTTTATAAATTTAATTGAGAAGATTTAAGTTTATGTGTTATTCAATGCCGTCAATAATTTCGTCAATCTTTTATAATCACAAATCTCATAAATGTACGATGACGGAAAATAACTTACATTGTATCGCCCTCAATTCTTCCTGTCTTTTAGGTTATACTTAATTAAGAGTCTCATACTTATGATAAAGTAAATTTTTATTTTACAGTCATATAAAATATAATGAACAAAACTTCTTGGAGTTATATGTATAACATAAAACGTATTACTAGTTAAAAGTATTTTGTATGCTACACAAAGTGCCTTAAAATTCGCGCTTTAAGCATAATTTAGACAGCAAGACTAACGTCATAACCACTGACACCGATGATTAAGCATAATTTATGTAAAAGTACGCCAAGGGTTATCTCCTCGGAAGGCTGAAATCACCCCTCGGCGTCGAGTTGCTTCTCTAAGGGTTAACTGTACAGCTAAGATGAACGTTGGATGAATGAGGGCTTTAACTCATTAGAGTCGAATTACCTACTGCCAACAATTTACCTAATTATAGTTTCTCTTATAATGTATATAAGGAAATATACTTAATTTAAGAACGTATACGAGATGGAAAATAGAAGTGCTTTCAGTATCAAGCAATTAAGTAAGCTTATTAAAAAGTGGTGTTATAATATGGTTTTAAATATTTAATACGTTAAAATTTACATTGGTTTGGTTATAAACTGAAAATGATTGAACATTTACTGCTTAAAATTGTACGAAATATGGAAAAGTTCTGCACTGTGCCCAACAATGGTTTTGATTTGATAAAATTATAGATATTTTGTTCATTTTTATAATTTATTTTATTATAAAAATACTTGTGTGTGTCTAAAGCTGGTAATAAAATCTATCATACATATGTCTTATTTATTTACATTAATAATCATTTTTTTATTATTATCTTGGTCGTTCTGATAGCTGATTCGGCCTATTCATGTTAAAAAGCATAAAAATTAAAAGATATGCCTTGAAAGCATGAAGGTTGATCACTTGCCTGCCAATAAACTTTAAATTGATTTTTTCGATATAATTCTTCAAACCATAAAGATCAATGAAATTGGAAGAGACTTTTGTCGTATCGTAATATATAACAATCGAAGGATTATACTTAAATTGTGAAATAAATATATACCATGTTTGCTCCGATAGGGAAGCATATAAATTTATACAATGGGAAGATAAGTGGAATATATAGATTTCAGCAATATGAAGACATGTCTTGATAGATTATTATTACGAGAGTTGTTCGTCAGACAATTCCTCAACTCAATAAGTAATGTTTTCTGGTAGCGTAAAGATTAGCATGGGCGCCATCAATATGGAGAATGCGGGTTTAATTTCCATACAGTCTGGTTTTAAAAAATAAGAACTGAAGATTGTAATAAAATATATAAATATAACCTATGGCAATTGAATATTAGTTATTTTCATACTTAAATTGTCTAATTAGTAGTATTGACTTGTAAACTTTTTGATGTATATTATCTTTTAGTCATTTTTTATTCTTTTTTGTATAGTATAAATAATTATTTACACGTCATATTTTGAAGATTATAAGCTCGTATTTGTAGTTTTATATAAGCAAGTCAAATTTAATCGCTTGAATAAAGTTTTCAAATACTTATTTGGAGGGAAAAATCTACTAACCGTTCATAACAAAAGATTTTGAGGGAAATGAATCGACGTGTAAAGTTTTTCACTTGCTATATAGGTTAGTTACTTCGTGACAAAACGTACGAGTTGCATGGTTGTGATTTTCTTTTCACATGAGCGAGGCATTTTAGAGCAATAGTGTGAATGGGTGTATTGTTTTCCGCCTACAACACATTTTCCTCGTCTTCTCTAGCCCCCAGTGTGCCAATTCTACATTAATAACTTGATACTGCCAGTGAAACTAAAACACAGAAATTGTATGCCAAACGTTCTTATGCGGCGCTTTAACAAAATTGACGAATTATATTGGTATATCGAGGTATTACTATAAAGCATGTATTTACATACATTCAAATAACTAATTGTACGTAAGACAACAATTCATTTTGTAACTATATTTTATTACGTAATCTGTGTATTTATTTTGTCAATAGCTATTTCAGTATCACATAATTATGATGAAGTACAGTTTAATAATTTAGTATTAATGTATAAAAAAATAGATTTGTTAGGTAAATAATAATTCGCAAGCTATAAAACCGAAAAATCTTTCTAATTGTTTTTTTTTAATTATTGAATTCTTTTTAATAAATACCACATTGCATCTTTTTCAACGTTTTTGTAAATGATTTGTTCTACTATTTTAAATGCTTTATGGTTCTTTTATACAGCAACATACTATTTAAAAGTCTAGTTAAGATGTAATCATTAAAAAAATATTTGATGCGTGTCTAAAAAAATGTATCAAGGCGTGTTTTCACGTTACGGAGGTTCATATGCTTCACTTTCGGAGCAGGCATCTTCACGTTGTATAGATTCGTAAAAATATAGCAAAAAAATATTACTATATTTAACTGATAAACTTATTTCATTTTAGGTATATTACTAAATTATTTTACGCCCTCTTTACTAGTAAATGTTTAGCTAATTTATTTATATTTTATATAGCTAAATAACCATTTGTTCCTTTTTTTCCAAATGTTCCAAGTTTCAAAATTTGTTCCAATTTATCTGGAAGAAAATCAAATTTATAAAATTTTCTATTTATGTAGGAATTCGAAAAAATATTTAAAATATTCATACATTTATAAAGCACATATGAACTTAAGTAAGAAAGTCTATAAAAGCTACAATCTTGAATGTTTTGCAGAGAAATGGAGTAAACCACTTAAGAAACACGATATGTTATCCGCTTAAGATAAAACTTGGAATGTAGAATTGTGCCGCCACAAAAATTGGCATTTGGAAGAGAAAATATCGTAGTTTTTTTTATATACATTGAACTATTAACATAAAGAGGTGAAATAATTCAGTTAGTTTGTAAAACATAAATTGTTTTTTTGTAATTTACACCACTCTATTCTCTTCGATGTTAATATAATATCTATAAATCACCATAGTTTCATGTAAAAAAGCTAGCTTTGATTAGTTAAGTTGTAAGATATTTCGTATGATATACATATAACTATTGGAAGACTAATATTTTTTAAGAACTATTAGCCTATTAATAGTAGAGTTATTTGAGAGTACTTTGCATTGAATTTTTTCAAATATACGTTTATCTTCAATTTTAAAAAAAATAGTACTGAATTAAATATATTGACATGATCTATAAAAAGCACTCAAATTAAATATTGAAAAATTACGTGAATTATTGAAAATTCATAAAGAAATATTTATAAGCAAAAGGATAAATAATTCAATAACGAAAGTGTAAGAATTTAACCGTTATCAGTTTTATAAAATAAAGTAACTTAAAAAATATTCGCTTCAACAAATAGCAGGTTCTTAACTGAATTCAATAGCTGCTTTCTCGAAAGCTTTCAACATTTCTTTTTCATATTAAACGTGTTCTTCTCAAATGTACATTATATTTTCTTTTTAAAAAGTATAATATTATCTTTTATACTATTCCCCAAATGCAAAGAAGCTTTAGAGATTCCTAACAATGTTGTTATAAAGTATTTATGTCGCTTTGGCCTTTTATACATTTAAGGAAAAGCTCTCTAAACATTATTGGCATATTTTCTTTTAAAATTTTCTAAGAGACTGATAAAAATGTACTCAAAAGACTTTAAAAATGTATTTCTATTCAGTTCTCATTAAAAACAATGATTTTCATATTAATTTACTTGTATAACATATTTTATGGATAGTTTTCTGGTAAAGAACTTTTATTAACACTGATATTTGTATGTTTTTGGAAACGCACGTTTTATGATTATTATATCAAAGTATAATCTCACTTTAGTGAAATCATACTATTAATATATTTAGCCATTAAAGAGTGGTTAACATTCGTTGATTTTATTTTTAGCTTATTATTCCTATAGCTGTACATTCAAAAAATATATATTACTTCTGTATTTTTTTTACCACCCTCACCCTGGTAATAAAATACATAGATATTCATTACTGGAATAATTATCTTGATATATCATATTTAAATGTTTAAAGATTACTCGTTGTTCACTAATTATTTTACCTATCATATATCTGGTCATATATTTATTAATTTAAAAAATGCTTTATTTAGGCTACACAACTTTTAGCAATACTATTCTAAAAGTTTGTTTGCCACATGTTTCTCACGTAATATAACATATGAGATTTTTTTCAATTGCATTTTATGGAACTTACATATCAATAGTAAATATCTGGAAAGAAATTATATATACAAAGGCGTGTCAATTGTTCATTTATAATCACATTGTGGCTCTTACGACAGCAATTTGATGCCCGTCGGGCTTAAAAATTGTCGTGACAACCAATTCTTGTGAAAAATTAATCTGTCAAGATATATTTTCACATTGAAGATTTACTCTTAGAGCAGATATCTTTATACTGTGAAAATAAATACATATGCTCCACTTTCGAAGCGAACACAATAATAACACACACTATTTGTAATCAAGTAGTATATCATTGCAAAAAAATGTATTTAATTAAATATTTTCTGCGAAATTGAGTAATTAATAATATATTACGAAATAAAAAATATAATATGTATACTTATTGCTAATATTGTAAGTCATAATGTCGCAAACTTTTATTATAATAAACGATAACTATCTTGAGTTACAGCATATAAACTAATAAACAAATAAAAAAGTACTTGTCCAACTTCGTACTCGTGTGATTACCTTAACCATTACTCCGATGTGGAGCACGATCCGACGATAAAAAGTTTTATTTGTTTTTTCGTGAAAGTGGAAAGTTTCCCCAACTGTGGTTAGTCGTCAGTCATTTCATCTAATTTCAGTCACGTATGTAATACACTAAGCAAAGAATCCTTTTGAATTATCACATATCTTCGTTTCCACCTCAAAAGAAAACCTATTCGTGGATTTTATCGCTTTTGTATTTTCGCAGAGCGATGCTTTTTCTCATTTTCTAATCCACGTTAAACGTAAATATTTAATAATATGGTGACTTACTAACAAAGAGCGCTAACATAAAACTTTAAAAACTATACATGTGCTATAATCTATTTTTCTTTTTATTACAATACCAAAACTAAGTTTATATTTTTTTGAGATAAATATTTTCAAATCCCGTGTTAACTAAGAGAGTCTAAAACAGTAAGAAAAAAAGTGGGTTGAAAATGAAGATTTGGTGTTCTAAATATTGTTTTAATTCTTGCATAAAAAATAAAATATCTTATTTATAAATCGACTGTGGAATGAAAAAAGGACGTAACCCTAAATTTTTCAAAACATGTAGTTTTTATTCGATAATCACAATGCAAAAACTTAATACACATTCTGCCAAAAGGATGTAAGCTGAAACTGCCGAATTAGTGTCTTAATTTACTTTGTAAGTTTGAAAAAAAGATGACCTGTAAAATTTTCGACCAAAAAAAGACCTCTGCCTAATTAATTTTATTGGTTTTTATTAAATAACTGTGGTCAAGCACATTAATGTTGCGTCTATTCAATGTTTTGACTTTGACTCAAAATCATTAGACAAACGTTTTTGTGCCCCCTCTAATTTTTTTTCTATCTGGATTACGTCCTTTTACTTTTACACGGTCTATACATTGAAGTCTTATTTAAAATAAGATTTGATGCTCGTAAAATGTACAATAAGATTATAATTACTCGCTTTTTGTACGCAGAGAATATATCTTTATATATATATTCTTATGTTTTTTTTAAAAGCTTAGTGAAAGTGGAGGATATGGATTTCAACAGTATAAAAAAGACTATTGCAGAAATTAGGTATATAAGGGCCTTTTCATTCACAGATTTTTTTGCCGGTATTTTTGTCAGCCAATTGTTAAGTCTAGTTCTGTATCATTTAATTTTTTTATAAATTCAGCTTATCCATTTTATGGACCCAGCTAAAATTTACATACTTATTATCTGATTTAAAATCTTTTCAGAGGAGTTGCATTATTGTAAAACTAAATATAAGAATATGCAGACATTTTGACGACTCGTGTCGCATCCAATATCAATTTACTGTGAACCATTATTAATTTAGATTCGATCGTTTTAAAGAAATAATAAATTTATGAATTCTCATCATCTATCATAGCATTTTGATTTTTTTCTCATATGGTGTAGAATAATTAATTTGAAATTCTTAAGTTATTACACAATCGCGGTGCTTATATACTGTCGTTTACAACACAATGCATTACTAATAGAATTAAAATACAAATATTTCGAAGCACTCATCTCACAGGTGTTGTATACCTTTTGCATTTTTAACGGATAATCTGAGAATTTACTTTCTTATGAATGAAAAGTTGTTGAAATACATTTATTCCGTGTCAATAAATAAAAAGATTTCGGTTTGAATGCTTTGTACACAAAGTATTGATGGAGTCTGTCAAGGATCGATGGTTTTTATAAATTTCAGGTTGGTGTATAACAATTACCAAAAATGCTTCTCATCAAATATCGATAAAAGTAATTCATCCCAAAAATAATTAATTTTGTTGTTTGATAAAGTGAAAAATATATATCACATGCCCTGACTAAATCAATATTAGTTATAAATTTTAAGATCAACGTTCCAAAGCAATGGTACTAAAAGTAATTGCTAGATAAAATTATTTAAGCTCATGGGTATTCTGGGAGGCTGCTAAATATCATATATGAATGTATTATATTGAATATGATTTAAAATTTCAGCATAAAAAGTTTAAAAATAAAATATTGAAATGAGTCAAAACACATCTCTCTCTTTTAAATATTTAAATGTTTGTAGTCTTCGAAAACAACTGAAAAATTGATGTATTCATGAAATGTAATACATTTTAATACAATGAACACTCGGAAAGGCTAACTGGCACTGACTTTCGAATGATTCTAAAAGTTTTGATGAATTTCAGTACGAGTTTAATGAAATCTGGTGTAATGCGTTACGTGATTTGCATACATGTTGTATTTGAAACAAGTCGACCGGCTGGCTGGCGGAAGCGTAATCTGCATTACCGCTCGAGCGATAATCGCTTATTTTTCGCGCGCGCGGGAAACTGCTGAGGATGTACCTATACACTTCCACCATTTTGAACAGAGCCGCCATTTTAGATGAATCTAAAGCACAGATTTAAAGCGTTTATAAAAATATAATAGCCACGAGAACAATTTAATAAACACTTACGCAAAAATTGCCAATCGTCAACCAGTAACAATGAATCAATGAGTTGTTCGGCGGAAAAATTATAACTCTTCTAATATATCCAATGTCAGACTGGTATTGGACGTGATTTTTTGTATAAGAAATTCAATTGACCAACTACTCGTTTAGAAAAAAATGACGTAGTTGGTGGCGTGCACGCCCAGTAATATGGGAAATGCGGGTCCAGATCAGTCAGATTTAAAAATCCAAAAATACAGGACTGGATGCCCGTCAGGTTGAACAATTATCTGGCAAATAGTTCTCGTGAAAAATAATCTGTCAAGACATCTTCACACTGCTGAGATCCATATACTCTACTGTGGGAGTGGACATATTCACACTGTGTAGATCCATATGCTCCACTTTGGGAACAAACATGGTATACTAAGATTATGATACATTCAATTTTTACAATTTGCCATAATTTTAGAATGGGATTACTACAATAGATTTTACCAGCTTAAACTTTTTTGCGTACCCATAAATAAGATATTTTCAATGAAGATTTACACAAGTTACTTGGAGTTCTTCTACAAAAACAAGAGTCGCAGATTTGTAATGAATTGGGGCTTCTTTGAAAAGGTCCATTCGGTTAGTGTGAAAAATATTAATTGACCAAATATATGTGTGTGGGAAAAAGACTACATCTATAACAATATATAAAAAATAATAGCAGCGCCTTTGAAATATTTGAGTCAGCTACACAAATATTCTCAAATGCTAATTAAATAAATTACAAACCTCTTCTTATTTTTTTCACACTGGTTCAATTATATAGCTTTACTTAATACTTTCATTTCCATTTGTTATTTATTTCTTTAAAGCAACGTGCTTGTCTCTACTTTGTATTTCGAATCTTATTTAGTAATTAAAGTACTTTAACTTAATCAATAAAATAAGCTCGGTCAGTTAAAACAGTATTAAGTTTATTTGAGGAAGGTAAAAAATAAAAACAATTGTGTCGCACGACTCTTTTGATAACACAACGGAGATGGGTGGGGATTTATAAAAGTCGACGCTAACATATGAGTATCGGATACACGTGGACGTTATTTAAGCTTTATCACGTTCCGCTGCCCGGAATAAGGAATTAATATCACGGATAAACAACGAAAGTAGGGTGTTTTGCTTGCTTGGCGGTTTTCAAAAAGCTATATATTTCATGCTGCACAGGACGGTACTTTCAAACTGCTATTCGTATTATTTTTATTATAACTATTTATGTAAGCCAAGTAGGGAGTGTCCCCATATGTCGGTTGAAAGGAAAGAGCTTCTCAAGTCGGTTCAACCATCTGTCGGACCGGTCGGCCATTGCGACTTGGTTTCTACAAAGGATAATTTT
>JAGVSQ010007346.1:0-15411 GCA_022683975.1 Rhyacophila evoluta
TGCTCCTGGGACACTTCTGGCACTTGTGAAGAGCGCCTCACGTTCGTTACGCCACGGTATACGCTCGCATAACGGGTGTGGAGACGTGGCGGGTGGTGAAGCGGAAAGCAAGTCCTTGAACCTATTAAGGAAAGTGTTATATTGTACATTATAAGTGAATTCAAAAGTTTTTAAAGCAAATACCAGTGATAATTTGAAAACTTACAATTATACGAATATATTTAAAAATCGAATACATTGGTGAAGGGGAAAGCAAGTATTATTAATCGGATCTTCTAATTTCAAACTTTTTGAAAAGACATTCTTTTTTTTAAATTCCGACATGTTTTATTATTAATTGTCATTAAAAATTTCATAAATTATGTGTGATATTTCACACCGTTTAACATACAATTTTCAATTATAGAGTATTAAATTTCCGTTGTATCCCGACAATTCATATGTTTTAATTTATTATATACATCATATTTCAAAACATGTAGAGACAATCCAAAAAACGATAGAAAATCTAATGTCGATTATGAGTTACAAGGATGCTATTTGTGGGGTGTATGATTGGGTTTTGGCGTACCTCCATGAAGCTGGATTGCAGAGACGAATATGGAGACTTACTGTTAAGTTAATACTTGGAGGAGGGTATGCTGGATCCGTCTTAACAGCACAAAGAAACCTACATGGAAGTCATTCTTTATATCGATGACAAATGTAGTATTATTAACACTTGGTAATATTACATTATTTTGTACTCCAGTGGTTATCTGCCAGACTGTCAAACTGTAGTCAAATACTCTTACTACATTTTTATAAGAAAACCATAAAACTTTATCGCCCTATACTTCGTAAATTTCGTCACTCCTTATATAAATTTACAAGTGTGTTAAGCTTATTCTATCCTAGCCAATCATTTTGGACCAAAATCGTCTTTCTTGGCTTAGTATACTTTTTTTTCAGTTTCGGGAAAACATTTTAAATACTTTCGTATGTTTCAAATGAGTGTATTAATCCCGATGAGGATTATATTACATTATTTCTCAATCATTAAAAATTCACAATATCTTAGTGTTAAGTAATAATTATATAAGCTGTGACAATAATATAATACTGAGATATTGATAAATTGGTTCCGCATAGAATTTTTAGTACAATTAACAAAAAAATATTGATATATTTAAAGCACTTTAGTAAATATGTTTATTTTCGCAAACGATAAGGGTATTTGCAAATTTTGCGAATTTGCCAAAAGTAGCCCGCAGGTTAAGTGTTAATCGTTGGAGAGGCGTTCAAGTGATAGACACGTAGTTTCTTTTTTATATAATAGATTATTTAGCACATTTTATATATTAAGAGTTAAAAAAATGTATTTTATTCAATATATAAAATATGTAATAAGCTCTTATAAAAATAAGAAATAAAAAGTGAAGAAAATAAAGGTTGCGTGGAAGAATATTTTTTTAGGTTTGTGCAATATGTGAATATAAGGTAAGATAAAAATTTAAAGGAACAATCTTCATCTTACTTACTACTAATACAAAAGTCACAACTGCCGGTACAAAATAGCCTAGAAAAAGCTCTGAGAAAAGTTTAGTAGGAAAAAGCGCGTACTTGCGAAAATTAAGGAGAACGAGCGAAGGGGTAAACAGCAAAAGTTTCTGCCGAAAATGTTCCCACTCAAAGTAAAAGACAATAAATACAAGGCACGAGGAGGTTGTGGAGGGGAAGCAAAGGCTGTGTTGCATAATTCATTCAAATTTCAGGTAGATATGGAAATATTGCTTTCAACGGCCGAATGCCTGCGTGATATCAGAGGCTTTCGTGTTGTTAGTTCGCATTGTTCTGCTTTGTTTCCAAAGAACTTATTTCGCGGGTCTTGTTACGTTTTCTAAGTAATTTTTCAGTAGCGCTAGTAAGACTGCAATTATTTTTGTCACCTTACTGAAAGCTACTAAATAATTTATATTCAGACATATTTATAGCATATCCGTTTCAAAATTTAACCCACAGTGAAAAACTGTAAAGATTTACGCAAAAAGATTTTTTCATGAGAATTCGTTGTCAATCAATTGAATACATTTTTTTGTGAATATTGAGTATATATATTTATGAGATATTTATTGGCTATTTGTCAATTTCTCAAACCGATGGGTATCTAGTCTTGAATCTTAAAATTTTCAAAAATTCTACAGGAGTGGGATTGGATAAATATAACCTAATATAGACATAACCGTTTTTTTTTTAAATTCATTTTTCAGAATAGCTTTTATTTCATTGTCAGAATGTATATAGCTTACCAAAAGAATGTAAACTAAAAATGCTGAATATGTGTCTAAATTTAGCTTTGAAATTTCAAAAAAGGATGTGAAATTTGGGTTCCATGACAACTGCACGCATGACAAGTGCTCACTTGACATCTGCGTATACATTGAAGTGCTCAGAAATTAATATTAAGATATTTTATACTTAATTTACGTAGTTATAGTATAGATAGATTTTTATTTCAATGATACTTACCTATACTATAATTACGTAAATTAAGTATAAAATGTCTTAATATTAATTTCTGAGCACTTCAATGTGTGCGCAGATGTCATGTGAGCACTGTTCGTGTGTGCAGTTGTCTGGTTAGCGAAATTTGTGACCAGGAAAAGGTTGCCATGCAATCAATTTTATCGATTTTTCTTAAATGACTTATTAAATAAATGTTATACTAAATCAATAATATACCAGCTAAGTTTTCATGCATTTTAAGATTGTGTCTTTGTAATTTTTTGATTTTGGCTCAAAATCATTATATAAACGTTCTTTGTTCCTCCTGTAATTTTTTTTTCATTTAGCTTATGCCTTTTTTCCGTTCCATGATGGATAGTTATACACATATTTATCCGGCAACCTATGGGTTAGCATGCGTGTCTACCATCTGTTGGATTTTTAAATTAATCTAAAAACTCTGGCTAGGCTGTGCATTAGTTCAAAAAAATACCTGCAACTCTCATGAAAAATATCTATCAGTCTTGCAGAGATCCATATAATCTACTTTTCGAGTAGAAATCTTTATATTGTGTAGATCCATATGCTTTACTTTCGGCGCAAGTATGATATATACAAAAAAAGCAATGAAAACTTTTACATTAAAAATTAAATATCTGACTTAATAAATATGTACGCCACTGGACTTGGCAACATTACAAAGTAGATAAATGTCGACTATTACTAAATTTGCATTTATATAATCAGTGACTCGACTGATAAATTATGGATACTCCTCAGGAACAAAACAATAGATTTGTCCGCGTTTTACGGGAATTTAAGCAAACAACAAAAATGCGGAACAAATTATTTCTTAATGCCTTTTCGTTTAGTTTCAAGGCATAAACATTACAAGTTGATATTTAAATATCAAACAATTATTACTTTTCACATTTATAATCGCTTGGCGTAGCAATTTGTAAATGGCATGAACAGTGGTATAATTTTTTGACATTTTAATGTCTTTCATTCAAAGTATTTTTTATTTATTATTTCTTTCGTCATATCCGCTTAAAAACTGGAGTGTATTATGGTTAAAAATATGAGTATATTAGATCCGAAAATTAAACATATTGATCACTTAGGTCGTCTATATCCATCCATATTGCATTTTAAGTTTAATATTTAGTATTTTTGAGTATATTATTTATTCTCGATTAAACTGTTTGGTTATAAATGATTATTTTTAGATATTTTTTGTATTTAAATCAATTTTTATATTTATCCTAACAATCAAACTTACACTCAACATATTTTTTATTAAAATACAATTTCATAATGTAAAGAATTATTGTGATACAAAACAGTGTTAATTTTTTAACCTATTTGAAATATAGTCACCTATACTTGAATTAAATTTAATTTTATGCAACTTTGGTATTCAAATGAATAAAATCCAGAGAAAAAACATACACTTACCAGTTTGTTTCCAGGGAATTATAGGTTTTCCCACAATATTCATCAATTTTTGTTTTTTATTAGTAACACAGTCATTTATTAAATATGATGTCAGTTCAAGTCATTGTTTAAGGTTACGCAGGTATATATTATATAGTCTGTTAAAAGAGCTTAAAAAATAGTTATATTAAGCCTTTCATTAGTGACATAACTTTCATGCACACACGTTTTAAGCACATAAATATTTTACTGCTATCAGTTGAACTAATATTTCAAAATCAATCAAATTGGATAAACTAATTTGGAAAAAATGTTCTTTATTTATAAAAAACGAATAAAATATAACGGAAAGTTATTCCAAATTGGTCAGAATTTGTATAAAATCAATACATGTAGCCGGTTCTATTTCGGAATCAAAGGTGCACTTGAGATCAAATTTGAAGCCGTAGGAATAATTTATATATTTTTTAATGTATTTTTGTGAACAGCGATACAAATAATATTTCGTTTTTTAATAAATTATAATAATTATGGAAAGACGATGAGAGATTTTTTTAATTCTAAAGTCAACTTTTTTGTAATGTTTAGGTATTTTTTTCTAGCCTAAAAATGTATGATATAATTGTAAAGATGCCCTAATATAATTGATAGATCTATTTTTTATTTATATTAGAGGGGAAAAAAACATTTCAATAAAATAATGCATTGAAAATAAGGCGACAACGCGCACGGGCGTAGATGTACGTCCATACTCCTCAAAGGGTTAAGTCTCAAAATATACTTCTAAATTTTCACAGGACGTTCTTAATTAATACGTATGTATTTTGTATGAAAAGATGGTAATAAACGTTACGTTAATTTAATTTAAAGAAATATTTTTTAATATGTAATAAATATAATGTCTTTTCCGTATTATTGACCAGTGGCGTACTAACAACAATGGAAGTTTTTAAATTCAGCATACACAGTCAGCGGTGGGCAAGAAAAGTTGTATTCCCTCTTTGCAGCAATTTCACAACAACATTGTTTATAAAACAACGGTCCGGAAAATAATGCTGAAACCACATCGTAAAACGATATTTACAGCGGTGTATACTTTTTGGATATAAAAATAAAAATTTTCCGCAGAAATAATAACATGTTGGGAACACTGTGAAGGCATTTCTGGAGCTATATCGGTTCGTGAAATACAGGCTTATTGTTAATATCAACAGAAAAAAATGTATGCTATACGAATTACTTTTTAGAATAATAGAAACAAGTATGTTAATAAAAAGTTAAGTCAGAAGTGCTTATTCTCCTTCTGCCATATCCCTTATTTATGTGGAGCATGCGCCTACCATTGGCACCTGCAGAATTTTCTGGCATTCGTGAATCTGTTTGCACTTCTTTAGAGTTTGCCAAAATATTTCATTCTACCCAATATTATTTTATGTTTAATACACCTTAGCCTCCATCTTGACGCTTACTGGGTCGTACGGAGATATAAGTAAGATTCAAGCTTTCCAAAAGCATCTGCAGCACGTGTTTTGACCAAGTCCAAGCACCGCTACATAAAATTTAACTTAAGACAACCAGATTATATAATTTTATTGTATATGTTCACAAGTTAAATTTATTGAATATATTTTTTTACTACCATGTTTGAAACTAAAGCATATGGATCTTCACCGTGTAAAGATGTCCACTTCATAACTAAAGTATATAGATTTCTGCAATTTATTGACAGATTATTTTCACGAAAAGAGACTTCTCTTTTTCTCATGAAAATAGTCAGTTATAACGACAATCCATTGAACATCCAGTGTTGCATCTTTTGATTGTTTATTTTAAAATCCAGTAGCTGTGGGAATAGAACCCGCAATTTTCCAAAACAACGCGTACGTGTTAACCTATTAAGCCCAAAACTAAAGGTTAACTAAGATAATTTATATGAAAGAAGCCGGGTGTGAGTGAATGGGCTAGAACCATCTTATCGTATTAGGGATGTACCGGCTATAAATTGTATTTATTTTCCAATAAGGTCAGAGATTACTTCCTTACAAAATCTAAGGATGGGACACCACCATTTTACACCTATACACTAGATCAAAAGACATGAGCGGTGTTTGTTTAGTATTTAAATAAATATTATCATTTAATTTTATAGGAATTTATAGTAAGACTAATATTTTTTAAAGACGAAAATTGAGATTAGATAAAATATATTGTACATATTCATCAACCAATAACAGACAGAGTAAAAATAACATATTGTATCTTTTCTCGTGGCTGCACAGTAAGCACGCACTGTTTCATTTTTGATTTTGTTGATTGTGGATTGGAATTTTACAAATGTTGAGGATTTAAAATAATTTAGATATTAATACTTCATATTATGAGCCTTTGTAACAGTGAGTTTCAAAATATATATCAACAAACTCTCAGTACGCATCGCAAACGTCTATTTCAAGACTCAAATACGTTATTTTGAGTCTTCATTATTCTTCTTCTACTGCCATATCCGCTCTCTATATAAAGCATATGGCTGACTCATGGTGCCCCCAGAAAGCTTTATCACCCGACAGCCGTTTTGCATCTCCTCAGGTCATTTCAACATATTTCACTTCTGCCGAGTACGTTATATGGATGGTAATCGCTGGTCTTCCAGGATGGCGGGATCCCACCAGTCAGAATAATAAACAAACAAAATTCAGGCTTTCTGGAAGGGTCCAAAGTACGAGTTTTCATTGGACCCCAGGAATTGCAACAAAAATACAGTAATGTAATATTATATGGATTGATTCTAGCGGCACATTTTTTGAACATACATAATATTACGTAATTTTTTTTGTACATTATGCGCAGGGTAACACTGATGTTATCCATTCTACCAGCGAGCTAATTTTTGGACTTTTGCAACTTCTCTCTGTTTATATTTTTAAGTAATAAAAACCGTCAAGCCTCTCGAGATTCTATACATGGTTGGTTAGAAAACAATATAAAACTATGGCTTTAAATATAAGTTTCTTTCAATTGATATTATTCTAAATACTAACCTGGTATCTAAAAGAATAATATTGTGGGAAGTGTAGAAGGATAGTGATTTGGTCCAAGAAAGCACTCTCACTTAATCTTCAATGTCACGATTTATTGTTGTTGAAATATTAGAATGTTATTACAATGGTATGACAATTACAAAATTTAAGGTTTGCGGAGAAAGACGCGTACAATAGTGGATAGAAACGAACGACGAACGGCGTGGCTCTTTACTAGTTGAGATGTTGATTCAAACTGCGGAGAAGGAGAGAAAGCTCAACCGTGCGTCGCTTCTTAAAAGTTATCGGAAGGTTGGTAATACTACTTCTGCTGCATTTTCATTGAGTTAATTTAACGTTTGTTTATTGTTTGAATTTTTGTGACACTTGATAGCAATGTGTAATTAGCTTCGCACTGAATTAATATAATATGGCTTAAGCTACGAATAATTTATGTCACTGGGTGAATGTATTAGTACATATACGCCACAATATGGTACTTTGCAACCGGAATATTGCAAGTTTCAAGTCCACAGCTTGCAAATTAAACACATGCATAAGGATGTAAGAATAGATACTCAATAGATAAAGCAAAAACTTCAAACAATTGTTTATAGTGCCAAGACTCTTATAATCGATTTATGAACTGATCACCTTCATATTGTTGAAATCTTAATGCTCTACTTTTATAATGAACGTAGTAATAACTATAATACACTTCCATTAGTAATCTCTAGTATAATTAAATTATACTATAATAAAGAAAATATAACAAGAAAAAGTTCAATCATTATTTCTATAAATACGTATATAACATTATTTTTATAAAATAATCTTTCGATACTAAAGTGAATTAGTAGATTTAAATTTAACATAATATATCTAAAGGTGTAAGTCATTTTACAGGGATGCACGTATACTGTGGAGGCAAAGAGAATCGGTCACGTGACTTGACACTTTAGCCTCGCAGTGCTTTCAGGAATGTGCGGTTACCGACACGTGAGCTTGTTAAGTAAATCTCGCTTTGCCTCAAGAAAAAACAGGATTACCCCAACTAATCCTTCACACGAAGGCTAAATCACGATGATTAAATTTGAACACATTTGCAGATAAACTAACTCGCTATCCTTCCTAATGGTACAAACAATTAAGAAACACAAATAGAAACACTCTCTCACACAAAATATAAAGCCATCGGTTTATTACATTATAAAATCCAACAACAATTATTTATAACAACATTATTAATTATTTAAACATTGAAATAATAAACTTCATTAATTTATGTTTTTTTGTCGTGAAAGCTCCAAAATCATTACATTAAATAACCTTTTACCCATAAGTAGATTAGATCATATTACTTGCTATCATCAACAAAAATGAGTAGTTTTCAATTGATTTTCCATCAATAATTTTTTGCATGATCTTCATTTTATAAAATATATAGAAATAAATTTTAGATATTTTTATAATTTTTAAATACACATTTTCTTCGTAGTATTTTATTTTAAAATTATTACATGATTAAATTAAATTTTAAAAAAATATATTGAATGATTTATTATTGAAAACTTTTTTTTGAAATCAATTATCATATGGTACGTTATAGGAGTGGTTTTGAAGCTTCAAACTATACTAAATATAAATAATTTTACCATTAAAACTAATTCGAACATACTGAAAATTGTTTCATTCTATTAATTGGAGTAAAAAACTAAGGATTACGTCGTTTCTTTTTTCTTCAGTCAATATTTACATATTTATATATAAATCAGTCGAAAAATGCAAATAGATTTTTATTATTTTTTTGTTTGTTTGAAAATTTAAGATAATGAAAGACAAAATTAGTGTCATATAAGACGTGTAAATTTTAATTAATATAATTTAATATTTTTATTATGATTACTTATTAGCTATGGTAAACCAAAAACAATTTATGAATGTAAACTTTTACATAATATAGAAGCCAAAAATGTCAACAGTAATTTAAATTAAATACTAAATCTGCTATCTTTTTATCATAAACAATATTTTTTTAATCAAAAATATATTCATACCTACTATAATGTTTTACAGATTGTTTTTTTTATAATTTATTACCATGTAGATGTCCGTAGTATTAAGTTAGACATGAGTTTGTATTTTGTTATCGCAATTGCTTTTTCATTATAAGTATTGTCAAACAAAACTTTGCATTATGCTTGAAAGATAAACATTGTATTTTAAAAATAAATATACAATATCGATACGATAGAACAAAAAATATAGATATGTGTCTGTATGCTTCAAAACTCCTTGTTTATAGTAATTAAGAAAAACTTTTAAATAGATTATTTAGATAACTCAATGTGCCCACTATCTACCTGCCCGTCCTTACACCTTGTTTTAATCGGGCATATCTCGGAGCTCTGATATCGAGAAGCGATCTATTTTATTCGACGAGAATGCCCTGGGAGTAAATATAAACTCCCCAAGACTTGTGTGTTTTTAAGTGTGCTGAAGTTAAAAGAAATATAATGATAAAAAAAGCTGATTGAAATATTAACTATTTGGTCAAAAAAATTATGTGAAGAGATCATCATGACGCCGAAAGCTTGTTAAAAGTAATGATATTTGCCCTTGTGGCAACCAAGTTGGATGGCCCGACTTAACTCTTCCGCTCCGTACACATTATTGGACATTCCCAAAGAATGTAATTAGCATCATTAGCACGTTATTTAGACTACTGTTATTTTTAGACTAATTGGGTTACTTTCAATTATGATAATTGCCACCAATGATAAATATGAATCTAAAAATATTGTATACAGCGAATTATTGAAATATACTCGTAGTTAAATGACGACTAAAATCTAATTAACTAAACGATAAGCTTAAATATATCCTATTTTTAGCTGGATAATAAAGGTCTAATACATTTATTCATGTTTTTAATAATACTTGAAAGCTTTTAGATAAATAAATATAAGATAAGTATTCAGTGTCAAAAGTCTTACATCAATTGAATGGAAATACGGAAAAACGACAACCGTATTGAGTATCCGGTGTTAAAATATTTTCCTCAATCCACTCCGCCATTTTCAAATCAATAACTTTGATTATAGTGCCTTTTTAAGTGGCGCGCCAGACGGAAACAAAATCTACACTGCCTTAGTGCTTGTTGTAAGCTGAACCGGATGAAGGATATATACAAAATGAATATTTATTTATAAGCGATAGTTTTTTTTACTATAATCTCTCACTTTATATGCCCACATTATTCAAAGTTTATTATTATTTATATATTTGTATTGCTGCGTCCACTCATAAAGTGGAGCATATGAGTTTACACAGTGTTTCCGTTACAAAGATGTAATATATCGATCTCTGTGATGTACAAACGTGTTTTGTTTTTCAAGATATATCGATTGTCACATAATTGCTCCGCTAAATGGGAATTCAGTCTTGCATTTTCAAATTTATAAAAAAAATTCTAATATAAACGATAATATTAGGTTAGTAAAACTTTGGGAGAACAATATAGTTTATGACGGAGCAGATGAATTTAAACATGAAAAAATATATGTTTTACGATATAAAATGATCTGCAAATTCCTGAAATCAGAAATCAGTAGAAAAATATCGAACCTTTTTAGTAGTAAACAATCCTAAGGATAAAATTATATGACGTTTACGATGTTTTGCTTCGTTACATTCCTAAATGAATACATTATATGATAAAACGAGTGCGTTAACTAAGACTTTGGCTGTCGCATTCCTTAGGACTATTTTTCAGTCCATGCGGATATCTTTTTAACTAATTAGATAAAAAAAAATGCCAAAGTGCCTCTTAAGATATTTTGCTGATTTCTACAAAATGTATCAATACTTTAGGTATTTGTAATGTAATTTAATTGAAAAAATCTTTTTCAAAGTAAAATTGAAACATATTTTTTAGTATTATCATTTTAATAAAAATTCTTTGTATTTTGAAATAATCATTTTTTATTCTTATTCTTCACGTAACATTTTTTTTCTGGTAAACCTTTTCATTACTAGTTCAACTCTGAGCACCAACTGCATAAAAGCCTTGAAGCAAGTGCACCAAGCGCAGTTGCTGGAGGCTTTATAGGAGAAATAAAGAACATTTTATGGGAAAAACACATAAAATCGTCCTATTTGCTTGGCAATTTCATTATTCAAATGTGCTACGCCGTACTTTCTCAAGGATAACATTATTATTTAAGAGTATTATAAATATTTTTCGTCATTATTTTTATGATACTTCAAGCCAATGTAACACATTTTATTCAGGCTAGTACATTTTAAGTATTTTTTATCAATATTTGCAAATATCTACGTTGTTTTATTGCTATTATTTTTACATATTTATTTCTTATGTGGAACAATTAACTGTTGATTAACAATTGACAATGATATGTCAATATTAAAATGCAGTCTTCCAGAATGAATAAATTTTACAGAGTAATAGAAAGTATTATTATATTATCAAGGACCGGGGATCTCAAACACAGACTTCGTTGCTAAATATCAAAAAGTTCTACCTGATAGCGTCCTTGTCAAATTTATAACAACGAATGTGTTTGCAATTGCAGAGAGCTAAAATAAAAATACCTGTTTAGTAAATGAAAACTCATACAATAAAAATAGCGTCAATCCGACCGGTAACGTAAAGTTAAATATCATGTTTCTTCACTTTTAATGTTTAACGATGGGTAATAAGTGACCAGTATGAAAGAGTTTATTTTATTTTCAAATACACTGATTCCAAAGTCTTTGTACTTTACGGATTTTTCGTAAATGATTGATATCAGTATTTTCATTATTAAATGTTAAAAAAAATATAAATATCAATAGAAGTAATTGTGTTGTATTTAATCTAGGAACGAGATGCGCGTGTATTAGATAATTTATTTATATGTGTATTGGGCAGTGTTAATTACTCATTTGAATAATATAATTACGTGTTAGAGGAGAAAAGAGGGAGTCATTTTAAGCAGCTAGATACAGTATTTTTCTCCCCGGTTGCGTAGGTGGAAGAGTGCCCACCTTATAATCCGGGGAATACAGTTTGATTCTTCTTCTGATGGATTTTAAAAATCCGGAAATGCAAGGCTGGATGCTCATTGGGTTGAGTAATAACAAACAATTCTCGTGAAAAATAATCTGTCAAATGTTTTCACATTGCGGAGATCCATAGAATCTTTTTTTTATATCGGATATATTAACATTGTGTAGATCGATATGCTCCATGTTGGAAGCAAGCATGGTAAATAAAATAATATACAGTCATTAGTAAGTAAAGGATATCTGCCTGGATTTTTTTTTTTATTTGATTCAGCAGTTATTTTGCATTTCTTGCACACATTTTTTATTATTTAACTTTCAGACCATGATAAAATAATTTTTGTAGTTATTTATTATAATTAATACATCTATCAGATTTTATATGATTTACGTTTAAAACACACATGTTTACAGGATATTTGATATCTAATACAATTTTTTGGGACTGTAAGGCGCAAGTTAAACGTATTAATCATTTTAAATCATACATTGTAAGCCAAATATCAAGCCTATTAAGTTTTCGTTATTTAAGCGTTGATATTTTATATAATATTCAGCTGTGTGAAGAATTTCGATTTAAAATTTCTCAATATTACGTGCATTTTTGTTACATATCTGACCAACACAAACCGCTACAAATTTTCAATTAACTACCCAGCTTAGTGGATCGTAGGGGAATCACACAATGGCCCACATAAGTCCAACTTGTATTGTTACTCAAACAATTACACGTAATCCGTAGCGCTCGCATTCGCGTGGAGGCTTAAGAGATACCTGAACGAGGTCAGCCATTGCGTCGTAGAGGGTCTACGAAATCTGCTACGAAAAGATTTCGGCAAGTGATTTGTTCGCTCTACGCGTTTTATAGGTTTTGTTATATCTTAAAGGATTTGTTTTATCCTAAGCGGTGGTTTAAGTTTGCTTTATTGAACATGTAGTGAACGATTTCAATGACAAGAATTTTTAAAATTTTGAAATAGTCTGCTTATCCTGATAGCAACACAAAATGTAATTGATACATTCAACAAAGTTGTTTCATTTATATACTGAACTGAAAATCAATCTCAACAATCTAAATTCGTGCATAGTTAACAAAATCAAGCTCGTGTTAAAATTTCCAATATTCTAATAGAAGTTCAAAAATATTAATGGGAAGTAATTAAAATTAAAATAACACATACTTACGTTACCAACTCTTAGCAGCAACAATTAAGTATGAAGTACTTCTTTGTATTGGCATTACTACTGCTTAAGAAAATTTTTACTCCGAAATATAAAAAATGTTTATGAGTTCTTAGAAACAAAGGAGCACGTTATAAATCAATTATAGTAATCAAACACCATCGATATTGGTTGTTTTTTTTATTTCAGAATGTTATTAAGGGCATTATTTTTATAATAATACATCACACTAATTATATGTTACTGCTAAAATAAAATATTATTATAAACAAATGATCGAACGCTTATAGTGAAATTTGTTAATGATTAACTTACAAACATAATTGAGTACATTAGTCTTATTTTGGGTAAAATTATAAAATAAATAATACGTCAGAAATAAATGAAAGAGAGAGAGTATAAATAATATATCTAGAGCGAGTCGAAAATCTCACGATCGTAAAGTTGTTAAGTCAATGAATCAAACTTTTTATGTATTGGCCGTATTGAGCCAAAACAACATAGCCCTCAATTTTTGAAAAATAGCTTTTTTTCGTTAATCACAATGCTTAAAATATAATACATCTATCAAAAGAATACAAAATTAAATTTTTTAAGTTAGTATCTAAATAAAGCTTTTAATTGTGAAAAAAGGATAACCCATGAACCCATAAACAGTACAAAAATTTTTTTCTCTTTATAAATTTTATTAGTTTTAAATAACTTTTGATATCAAATTGAGAAAATAAAACATAAAGTTGAGTTTTCATACGTTTCAAGATTGTTTTTATTAAATATATTGGCATTGAGCTTGTAATTTTTTTCTTGTGTGGGCTACATTATTTTGTCTTCCTTCAGTCGATGTGGAAAAATATTATATTATTATTAATTTCACATCACGCAATTATGATTTAACGGGTTTGTTTATAAATTAAGAAATAAATCATACATCACACTTTCAATATGACAGTTTCTTAAATTAAATAAATGATTGATATCTCAAAATATTTCGTTTCATTTAATTTATCATTAAAAGTTATCAAAATAAATTATTTTCGTCGGCAACAAAATGAAATTCAGAATGATTTTGATTTACCTTAAGCAAAACAATAAACCCTTTTAACAAACGCTACAACAAATTATAACCGCATACATTATGTTTCAGATTATGGAAAACTTTTTCAATGGCAAAGTTTCCCTCGGGCCATTCGTGGCAAACATTTACATGAACGTGTAAATAAGTAAAACATTTTATCGGGAATTTAAATTACCAAGATTTAAATAAAAAAAACAACTAAAAATGATATCATAACTATTATATATCTTTGATTTCAAATGCAAATGCAGCACTAAAAAGTGTTTTGATTAAATATTTTAATATTTGCTCTTAAACTGAATTCACATTGTGAAAATATGTTTTAAAAATTCTTTTTAATAAGAATTGGTGGTCAAATAATTGCTCAGTTTAATTGGCATCAAGTATTATATCTTTAGATTGTTACAAAATTTAGAGACAGAAATTTATGTAAACATCTCATAAAAAGCAATCGACAGACATCTAACAATCGCAAAACAAATGTTCAGAATAACATCCATTGTTAATGTTGTCCAACTTTGCTATCAGTATTTTTTTTTGAAGCTCTTGATCGATTCAGATAAATGTTTTGTATCTCTGTATACCATTAAAGATATTTTCATGATTGGTGGCTTTGTTGATATATTATATTTAAATGAGGTCACAAATTATGTTCATCAAGTAAATTAAACAAAACGGTTGCAGCTACTAAAAACAAAATCCAACGTTTATAAGACAAAATCATGAAATTTTAAATATTTATCGTACCAAAGTATTTCTATTAACCACAAGCATCGAAAGATGTATTTAAACATTGTTTAATCATAACGTAAAACACCACATAATAGATTCTAACTCAATTAATAAATTTTAACTTACAGCGTCACGATTCAACAAATAATGTTTTACCCTGAAGTATTCACTATTTTTTTTTAAAATATATTCGTATAATTGTTAAGTTTTCAAATTATCACTAGTATTTGCTTTAAAAACTTTTGAATTCACTTATAATGTATAACACTTTCCTTAATAGGTTCAAGGACTTGCTTTCCCCTTCAGCACCCGCCACGTCTCCACACCCGTTATGCGGACGTATACCGTGGCGTAACGAACGCGAGGCGCTCTTTATAAGTGCCAAAAGTGTCCCAGGAGCAGCTTCCCAAGACCTTG
>JAGVSQ010007347.1:0-15411 GCA_022683975.1 Rhyacophila evoluta
ATCCCACATTGGTGACTTCGACGTGATAACATTCCCACATACTGGTGACTCCGACGATGAATACATCTCCCACAAATTGCTTAAATTATCACGAAATAATCTATCAACGCAAGTGTTACTGATGAGAAAATTCATTTTCTAGAGTGGTCATGTTTTGATATCGTTTTGCTCCACTTTCGGAATGAAAATTGTACAAATATAAATATAAATAAATTATCTATCATTGATCCAATACCTAATTATTTAACTCAATTTTGGTAAGCATTATAGAAATTTATTATCGTATGAAAAGATCATCCAAACTTATCCTCGGTGAATAAAATTCCGGCTTCATGTTATTATGCCTGTAGACTTTCGACATCGTGCGCATGCCTCGATGAATATATTTTGAATGACTACCAGCATAGCCTGATATAAGAATCAGTTTATATTAGCCTTTCGTGAGGGGAAACGTACTCGGTGCTTTGAGGAAATCTCCGCGACTTTTGTAAGTGTTTACTTAGCGAATTGCAGAAAAGTGGAAAAGCTTACAAGTCAAATAGTCTTTAAAAGTGAAATCATAAAAGCTCTGTGTTCTAAAAAGTTTACTGATTAAAAGACGTGGATTAAAACACATTTGTGAACGTGCCGTGAAGTTTGTTTCACAAAAAATAATAATGAATAATCTGAAAAGAAATTCGGAGTGGTTGAAAAAACTTGTGTTTTTAATGAACAAATAAGTGATATTGGATTCTTTTGTTACACTATTCTAGAACTTTATACAATAGTATAATGTTCTAGTTTTGCTTGAAGTCATTAAGCTACTGAAGTGTAGCAAATTATGCTTCGTGTATGATATCAGGTAATTTGAAAAGAATGAAATGTATCATTTATATTTATGTTGTGCGAACGCATTAGTTTTGGAAATGCTCGTAGAAAAATCATTATTTAAATGAGTTTTTCCAATTGAGCACTAAATTCAGGGTTTTAATGAAATAAATATTATAATTATTTGGTGAGTCATGTTAATATACGAAATCAACAAAAGCCATTGTATTATTTTGTACTATTAAAAGATAATAACATTATTGATAAAAAATCTTGAATATAAATATGAAACTATAATGAAGAACACGAATTTGAATAAAGGAAAAAGGAAAGCGTTCACGCAGTCTTGTATATAATATTATAAAGAAATATTACAGTTATTATTTGACAAAATCAAACGATAAATCATGGATGATTATGAAGTCATAACAATTTCTATAAATTATAAACTAAAATACTAGTTATTGGTTGTTTAGGAAAATATGACAGTTTTTTTATCACTAGATGTAAAATTAACAGAAAAAAACAAGTTAATAAATACTACAAGTACGTAAATTAAAAGCTTTGTTTTGTGACATTTAAAAATATTCTTTTGCTTTCTTTCTCATATAAATTATAAAATATTTAGGCTTTTTTTTAAATGTTTAGAAAATAATTTACAGAGTTTTCATTGTTTTAATAACGTTTCTTTCATGATATGAAAGAATAATAAAATATACTTCAGACAGTTATTTACAAAAAATCATTTTTAAGCGATTCTATAGATTTCACTAAAAATAGTTTTGACTTTGTATAGATATCAAATTAAAGAGAATGTCACAATGTCTTTTTTTGTTAATTTACTGTTAAGAGTAAAAAAGAGATGTTATATTCGGGTTGTCGAATATTTATTTTTATAATACAGCTGATGAAAGCTGATATGAAAGTTGGTGATGACACTAATAAAAATTAGTATAAGATAGTTTTACAATTAAAGAGAAGGAATTATACACATAAAATCACTCAATATTTTTTAAAAACTAGTTCCACTTTTAATATATTCACTGAATATTTAGATTAATTTGCCAAACGGAATTGCTTAAAAAAATGGGTTTGCTGATCTTAAATGAAATAAAAAAAAATATGATGTTTTCAACTAGAGAGAAGGCCATATTCGCATAGCGCTTGCATAGTCTATGCTTGCAATAACGCCATCTATGAGTGAAATCCTTAAGTAATCAGGGATAATTTATTTTTCATAATCTTTTATGAATAATATAGTGTTATTATTAAAATAGTATGGGGTTTTATGATAATTAAGAGCAGCAAAAAATTAATTGCTTTTTAATTGTCTTGGTAACAGCTATAGTATAATGAAGACTGCAAAATGATACGCCGAGGAAAGTTGTTTTGTATACAAACAAGTATTAATAATCACCATGGAAGGGTTGCTAAAAAATATTTTTTTGCTGTACTAATGAAGCTTGAAACTTTTTAGTTTAGTAAGCCGACCCCGGTAAAGGCCAAAGCTCACTAGACGGTTGAAAGTTTATATTGTTAGTAGTTTAAGATATGGATACAAATTGTTTTCTCTTATGATATTAGAGAACATTAAAATATTTTATTTTTCTTTCATCATGCCCGGTCACTAAATGGAGCATATGGTTGTCAAATGGTGCCTCTATGAATTTTGTCATCTTCCATCCATTTTGCATCCTTCCAGGTCATTTATATGGTAATTTGTTTTTCGATTATTGAATAGCTTTTCAGACAAATTAGGACAGATAAGAAAAATTAAGTTTTTAATTATTTTAGTTAGCTTAACTTAACACAATTCTCATATGTTTATATCTCATTTATATAAGTATTTAATTATAATAAAACAAACAAATATCATAGAATATTGATTATGTTGATCATGGATATACAAGAGATTTTTATTTTTATTCGTTACTTTATATGATTTTGGTGTTGTATAGATTTATATCTACGTGAGTAATAACTTAAGCTTGGATTTCACTTTTGTATTTGTAACTTCCTCGATGTCAGAGCATCAATCCTATTTGCTGGCAGGATCTTAGCTGAAGACGTTAGGTTTATCTGCAGGACCTATTTGGCCTTATTTAAGAATGCTACATATAAAATGGCCACGCTTGAAATGGAAAACTATGGACCAGTTTTAAAAAAAATAGAAATACCATGGATGTATGATTTAAGTTTGGAATACATTTGATAAAAGAAGAATACTCTTAAGACTTAATAAAACTTGTAAATGCTGAAAATGTATCAAAAGTAATTATTAAAATAAAAAAAATAATTAAAAAATTAATAATAATTGCAATATTTGAGTTTGGATTAATTTAAATTGTAGGTATAAATGAGACTAAGCAGAGTGAATCTGAATTTTATATTGAATTCAGCTTGACATAAACGTATTGTCGTTTGTTTAATCCCTTGCACACGGGTGAAGGCGATGAGCTTAAAGCTCCCAGTATCGCAGCGAGTTTCGCATTAAATAAGTTTAATTGTGCGAGCCTTGTAATCATAGCCACAATAATTTGTATGCGTTAGCGACTAATGACGTTTTTCATTGCCGGTCCTCTTTGTTAAATCGACCAAATAAATATGTTATCAGGCAAATGCTCCTTACACAACGATAACTATTTTATTATCAAGAACCCACGGCTTAATTCGTCGATATAAGCTGTGCCCATATTAAAATATAATTTCTATAGGATGAGCTATTTCATATAAATATTAATGAATTAAATTATCTTTAGAGTATTCATCGTAAATGGAACACGCGTTTACACCAGTTGAAGAAAAAGAGATTCTCAAGACAGTTCGAATAGTTTTCAGACATTTTTTTATATCACGTTTGCTCCCAAAGTGGACCATATGTATCTATATAATATTCTCCAAAAATAAAACTCCGAGTGAGGAGTATATCGATCTTGTTTTAACAGATTATTTTTTACAAGAATTTTTTGTCAGACAATTGCTCAACCCAATGGGCATCCAGTCTAGCATTTTTGGATTTGTGAAATCTGACAGATGGGGAAGTTGAGCCCGCATTGAACTGGGGACATAAATTATCGGTTATCCGAAAAGTTTTTTCAAAAGATTATTTTGAAGCCTTAGCAAAAATGCGAAATCTTATATCGAGCAAGAAGGCCTCTTCTTAATAAAACGAGATATATTTTAAGGCTTAGTTATTTGATTTGAATAATAATCACGCACACTCCAGTGCACGCCAACCAAAGTCGTGGGTAGATACTTCTGGTTTTTTGAAGAATGCCTCACGTTTGTTACTCCACAGTATACGCCCGCGTAACGAGTGTAGATACATGATAAACGGTGGAGAGAAAATCAAGGTTCAATCCTTTGATATAAGCCAGGCTTTTTTTACATTGTGATTTATATAAGATGAGCTATTTAATAGACATTATCAAATATATTTTTTAACTACCTCTCAGTATACCGGTATGCTAAACCACACCACACGAAGTATAAACCCTTAAAAAAATGTCAACAAACTAAAATTTGTCAAAACGTATAAAAACGCATGTTGCGAAAAGATTGCAAAAATTAGTCAGATGTCACAGAAAGTACACAACGTAATAAAAATCAGCAGGTCGAGAAGTTTGAACGGACTGCTTATTCGCAAATGGATAGATGCTCGACAGCAAACTATGACCATCAAGGTATGTTTATGGATAGTTGTCATGAAAGCTGCTGAAATTTCGAACTGATCACGTAGATTAGTGAAGATAAACTGACCAAAAGTAATGAGGAAACTGAGAGATACTTTCACCAAATAATAGATTTCACCTAGAAATGAAACACTTTATTGTATATACAAGACTTTGTCCACAGTGAGAATTAGAACCTTAATTCAATCATGATTTTAAATTTCTTTTGAAAAAATTGAAGAACTTTTTATTGAATACGGTAAACATGTTTTCACCGACGTTTGTAAATAAAATTATAATATGATAAATGCAATTAATGAAATATTATTAGCTTGATCACGGAATGGATAGCTACAGAAGCTCGTTACCAAGGGTTATAGTTTTAGATATGATGGTATCTAGTATTGAAAGATTTTTTAATGTTATGTTGGCTCCGAAAGTGGAAGATATGGATCGATACAGTGTAAAGATATCCACTCCAAAAGATATGGATCTTCACGATGTGAAATCGTCTTGAGAGATAATTTTGACTGTAATTGTTTGTCAGATAATTGCTCAAAACAATGGGCATCCAGCCCTGAATTTTTGGATTTTGAATAATCCAATAGATGTGGGAATTGAACCTACATTCCTTAGATTGCTAGCCGCGCACGCTAACCCCTACGCTACCGGAGAGATTAGAGCAAAGGTTTATAAAGTGTTTGTCGAGGCACCTTTTGATGCCGTGAAATTGTTACAGTGGTGCCATGAAATATTTTAGAAGACCGTAAGTGTTACAACTAGAGATTACAAAACGGAAATTTGCGTTTGTTTTTGAATTTGAAAAAAAAAATTTGGATTCTGGATGGATGAATTTTGGATTCTACTAAATACGAAAGAAAAAATCTTAAAATATTGCAAGACCTAAAAAAATTCTGGACTAATGTATGAAAGTAGAGACCTTAAGTCTTAAGATAGAGCGAGCCTTGAAGTAGGGTGCCATTAGAAAATCTTAATTCAAAAAAGGTGTCGCAACTCGAAAATGTTTGGGAACCATTGAATTGAGGTGATTGACTAATAATGAATAAAAAAAAATAATGCACTATTAAAGGTCTTCGACTTATAAATATCTCCATATTAAAATATAAGAAGTCGTATATTTTTGTAGAGATTATTAAATAAAAATAATGTAATAACATAGTTATAAAATACGTATATATGTATCTCCCGGTAGGCGAAAAGTTATCGTTCACGATTAAAAGCCAGACATTGCAAATTCGATTCATACAGCTGCTAGATTTTAAAAAAACATGTAAAATTTGTCTGATGGGTTATGCAATTGGCTGACAACTAATTTTGTAAAAAAATAAAATTAAGCATGCAATCTGAAACACAAGTAGGAGTAATGATAAATGTAATAGAATGAATATTTCAGATAATCTTTATTCAATAATACATTTCTACCCACTACACCAGCTCATACTTATTTGATAGTATCTTATAAGTTTGATATAAATAATAGAAAATATTATTTCATTGTATTTCTTAAGTGTCTCTCTCAAATACTTATTACTTCTTATCTCTATCCAAAGAACAGAAATCTTAGATGTTATTAGAGGTAATAAATATTTTATTTGTCAAGTAAGCGTATTTCTTCGATTTGGATTTTGTGATAAGATTAGTGATATATTTAAGATATAATATATTTTAGCTTTATTTGTTCTCAGTTATCAAATATCAAGTATCAGTTATACGCGGTCATGGTTTGTAGTGATATCAAAAGGATGTAAGATTAAAATGTTGAATTGGTATTTGAATCAAGCTTTTAAATTTTCGATCAAGCAAAAGACTTCCACCACATGTTTTTTTTTGCTTTTTCTTCAATATATTATTGAATTAATATCAAAGTAAGTAAATAAAACACTAATTTAAGTCTTCATGCACTTTAAAATTGTAGGTTTTTAATATACTTTCTCCTAAAATCATTAAATAAAGGTTTTTGTGTCCTCTGTAATTTTTCTTCTGTGTAGGTTAGATCATTTTTCCTTTCCACAGCCGATATGGAATCAGAGTATGAATGGATGCAAATTTTCGTTTTTGTTAAAAAATAGTTTGATAAATTTTTCAAAGAGAGAATTGGCTGTCAGTATATTATTCAACCCACAAGATTAGACTTGTTATTTTAAATATTATAAACAAACCTGAACTGAAACTGAAATTTAAACTGCTCCGAAAAAATCATATGTTCCTCGGTATCCGAGAAATTAGTGCACACACCTCATATTTTTATATCTGTAGAATATTTTAAATATTTTAAAAATTGGTTTGAACTATTGTCTGACAACCAATTCTCGTGAAAAATAATCTGTTAAGACATGTCTTCGCATTGCGAAGATCCATACACTCTACATTAGTAATGGATGAGTTCACACTGTGTACAGTCATATGGTCAATTTATGGAGCAAATATGGTGGGAAATGTAATTATTATCAACCAACTAGAGCCTTAAATGATATAATAATTTGGTTTATATATTCAAATTGTTATGCAGCCAACTGCAAATCCATTACAAATTACAAGAAGCCGTATATACCTAAAGTATAAATGTATATATTTGCTATTAATCGTAAAAACAAGTGTGAGTATACATATCTACTATTCTCTTTGCAATCGTAGACTGTCTTATGTGATCTTTGAAAGCTCTACGGCGTAGCTCTGTAGAAGCGTAGCAGTTTTCATTTAGTAAAAAAATACAAAATCTTTTGCATTCGAAATATCCAAATTAAATATTTTTGTAGAAATAAACATTAGTTTTAATGTTTTAACGTCCGCACTTATTTTTAAGTACGGTATTTAGCGTTCATTTTTTTAAACTCTAATTAAATAATATTTCTTTACGGAATACTGATTTTGCAAAAACTGAATATATATATATGTATATTAATATATACTTTTCAAGCGTAACTATAGGTATGTCCTCTATAAAAAATAGTGTACATGGAAATTTTTGATGGAAGTATTCCGAGAAGTGTAATGTGATTTATTTAATTTATATTCTTACGATTACATTATAACTATATATGATCCAAAAGTGCACCATAATAATTTTTCAAACCCTGAAAACGTTTCTAGAAACTTTTTACGCTAGATTTTTATTAGTTAATTTCTCAACTCATCTCAACAGGCGTCAAATCAGTCTTCGTTTTCAAGTCATTTTTTATTAACAGTTTTATTTCAACACATTTTTGACCTTTATACTCTATTTCCAAATGATCCATACTTATTTTGTCAATTTTCGACAAAATTTGTCTGCTACTTGCTCAACCAATTTGACACTCAATCTTGCATGTTAAAAACTCTTGCAAGTATGAGATTTCAATCTGCAATCCCTGGCTTTGAAACGTACAACCCAAGCTGAAAAAGAGACTTGCAAAATATCTACATTAAGTAATTACTTTTAGAAACAAATTGTCAACTGATAACTTGACATATAAAATATGTAGATTCTGCATTTTAAATATCAATACCACAAATTAAAAAAAAAAAATTATGTAGCTACAAGACTCAAACTTGTGATTTTTGGTGTGGTGCAATCGAACATACCGATTTTTGAATTCAGCTACAAGGCTTACTTGAATTTAACGATCGAAATATTTCCTTCTTTAATTCTTTTGAAGATTTTTTTTACGGCGGAATTTACTTGAAACATGTCTTAAGTGATTTTTTTAGTTTCGCCTGAAAAAATAAAATGACAATGATTCGATCTACAATACACAAAGCGGTTGAAGGACGGTATAAATATATAACAAAAGAGAAATAATTAATGGAGAAACATAAAAGATTTCTCATATAGAAAACTACTGAATTAATAATATAAAGAGCTTTGTGTTTTGTTTCACGATACTCATTTTTTAAATTTTCTCTATACTTTTCCAATCAGTCAAACTCACATACTGGTAAATTTTTTTGTGTTTTAAATAAAAGAAACAAATGAAAAAGTAGTATTTGGTTGTCACTTGAATATACGTATAAACTGATTTTTTTTACAGGTTATTAATAACTGTATTTCATTTAAAAATTAACGGTTGTTTATTTTCTTTGTGAACTTATTGAACAATTTTTAAAATAAAAACACGAATAATAACAATGTAAAACCATGCTAATATTTTACTGTACAATAAAAGTAAATTTCTAAAACCCTTATTAATTATAGTTAGGAACAATGACTTATTGATAAAATTGCGTACTTCAGAAGTCACGAGTTTAAGTCAGTCAAAGGCATAAAGGTTTTCCAATTGAATGGATATTATATCGAATGATGAATGGGTTGAAGAGTTAGCCGAAAATGAATATTCTTCAGAAATTTTCTATCAATTGTATAGTGTAGAAGTTTATATGCTCCACTTGCAAAGTAGACATAGTTAAATATATAGCGACTACCTTAATTTTACGCGATTTTACTTAGGAAAAACAGATTCTCATTGTTTATTCAAATCAATTTTATTTGTCCTGTTATCAAAAAAATATTTTAATATTAGGCTGTATACAGTATTTTTAGTCTGTTGGTGATCATCAGTAATAATTGTATACACTGAAATTACTTTTTTGTAAAATTTTTGTAAAAACGACAGTTACAATTACTCACGCTCTTTCAGTTTACCGCATGGAAAGAGTTCTTATGACAGATAGACATACAACGTATTTTATGTTTTATAATATACATCAAACCATTCAGAAGATCATTAAAATATTATTGATACAGAAAAAAAATTAACCGAAAAAAATCAATAGTCAATTTGTTTCGTCGTTATTAATATAGTACAAGGATATGAAGAATGTTGTAAATACGCATAAACATAGTTAAATACTAAATATATACCATGTTCGCTGCCAAAGTGGAGCATATGGATCTACACGGTGTGAAGATATCCACTCTGAAAGTAGAGTATATGGATCTCCGTAATGTGAAGATGTCTTGACATATTATTTTGACGGTAATTGTTTGTCAGACAATTTCTCAAAACAATGGCCATCCAGTTTTGCATTTTTAGATACTTAAAATTTGACTGATGGGTAATTGAACCCGTACTATCCGAATTGCTTGGCGCATTGTCATGAGGAAAGGGGTCAATGTTATTTATTTTACATGTTAAAATAACGTATTTATAATTTATTATAAGTTTATTTTTACAAATGTAGGATAAAATTCTTATACTGTTAATTATGTAAATATATGTTGTAATATGGTATTGCACTTTGAAAAATATATCCAAATACAAAGTCTAAGTAAGAAAAGGACATTCTATACATGGCCGCAGGGAGTGTCGTTATTCTCACTGATATAATAAGAAGAGAGGAACAGGGGTCAGGAAAATGGCAGGGGTTGGTCAGGTTTGGGTGGAAGATCCAAACACAAGTAGTCAGTTGCGGTCCAAGCCCGCTCGTGTACGGACGTACGTCTATTTGCGACGTTAATCACCGTCATTATTTCTACGTTTACGTGAGAGGTTTTATTTTGTTTGAAGTTTGCATATATTATGTCTACAAAGCGTAGTTTACGTTCGTGAAATTGTATTGTGTCATTTAAGAGACTCGAAATGAATAAATAAGCGTGAATGTTGAGTTTTGGTTTTGGACCTAAAGTGAAATATGTGAGAACTGGATATAAATGTGGGTTTTTTGGTTTATAAAATAGTATTTCATAAAGGTTTGTCTAGCAGTATAAATAGAAGACATATTTTCTTTTACTAATAATGTTTAATTATTTAAAATAAATATATATTTTAAAACATAAACATCACAGACAAACGATTTATTTCTTGTAAGTAACTAATTACTTTATGACATAATTATATGAAGTTACAATTTTCATTACAGTGGTTTTCGTTGTTGTAAATTTATATAATACTGAATACGCAGTTTATTGTTATTTGAATGTTGTATAAAAGTATTTTCTGCAAAATTTATGTTTTTTATGTACGTTCATTTGCAACGTATAAATAGAGGTTACCATCCATCGGGTATTTTTTTATAAAATAAACTAAATCTAGCCGTAAAAATTTATAAAGGAATTTATTATTTATGAAACTTATTTATTCGAATAGCGAAAGTGGTTTTTTTTATCTAAAATCAGCCAATCTTTTATTAAATATGAAAGTATCATATTAAGTTATATTATTAAGCACGATGACAGATTTTTGTGAGATATTTGATTAAAAAAATGAGAAAATCATTTTTATCATAGATTACGTGACAGTTAAAGTATATACAGGAAAAATAATAAAAAACTCTCTATGGAGAGTAACGCTATAGCGTCATTATTTTTATGTTTATCTCGTATAATATATTTAAATTAGATATTTTTTATTTATCGTTATGTTGTATGGATTTTCGGAAATTATGTTAAATCTTTTTTATTCGTAGAAATGGAGCCTTCTCAAGAAAATGATATTGTTTATAATATAATTATTTAATAATTTGAAATTTGATGTTTATTGTACGTTTATGTAATTACAAAATTATTTAGAATGATAATGTTGTTTCAGAATTTTATATAAAATAAAAAATATGTAATATTTTATCTTTTTAAGTATAGTTGTAACCAAATAATTGAAAAAACGTTTTTTATCAATAAGTTATATTGGAAGGTAATAAACATTTGCCTAAAAAACTAAAAGTTATTTCTAAAAATTTATAAAAGCCATATTGAAAGTTTTACGATCGTAAAGTTTTATGTTATTAGTTTTAAAGCACTCTCCATTATTAAAGAGTAAAAATAAATTTATACGTAGACTTATTGCGTACTTAGTGTTTTAATGATGACAAAATAAAGTTTATTTTTAGCTGTCCATTAAAAACTTGTGGGTAAACGTACTTAAAGGTGAAATCTTCAATTGTTCAGAGTTATATTAAATCAACATCCACATTCATTTGTTATAGACGTCTCAGTATACTATATTATAATTAAATCTACGAAAACAGTTGCATGCTATATATTTTCTACTTTCTATTGTTAAAATATTTTTCATTTATAATTTAGTCACTATACTAAACAGTAATTACATATTTCTTCTACATTATTGGCGTGTTGTATAAATATAAATTATACTAAAATTGTTTAACAAATATTAAGTCATGGATATTCAATATTTTAAGCGATCAAATGCTATATTTTCAGGATTAGAAATGGTTTAAAGCAAGTCTGAAGCTATTAAGGAATTTAAAGCAAGACAGTGATTTTAAATAAATAACACCAATTTTTGCTATAAGGCTGCTTCACTACATAATTTATGAAAAGGAAACGGTTTATTTTCTATATTACAGAAGATTAATTTAATAAATGCGTTTTTTTCAAGTAGTAGGTTTGTAGGAATACTAATCGAACAATAAGGCATCCGGCTATGTATCTTTGATATTTGTAAATATTGAAGTAACATTTATCAATTTAAGTAAGTCCTGTAAAACTCTGTAGTCATGAGGCTAGCATACATGGCTTGGAACCGAAAATTACGATTTTGATTCTGATTCTTAATTTCAAAATAGGATACCCAAAAATGCAAAATTTCAATTGCGAAATTGCTAAAAAGCAATTTTGAGTCTTAGTTTTGATAAAATATGAGCATAAATCTAGCCAAAATGGCATAGAATTACAACGCTTAGATCTATATACTCCATTTCCGAAGCGGTCATCTTCACACTGTTAGGATCCATATGCATCATTTTCCGAGCGGACATTATATTAACAAATGTTATATAAAACCTTCACAACAAAATTGAGAAGGCAAACTAAAAAAATCTACCGCTCATTTTGAATGCAAAAATTGAAAAATATTGAGTAATTTTTCGTCAACGAAATTGTAAAGAATATTTAAATATAACGATAATCGTAATAAAAAAAGATACAATGAATAATTTCCAGGAATTTTTAATTCTATAGCTTATTTTATTGTTATGTTACGATACTGTACATTTGTATATTTGAACATTTAATATGATATTTTTAGCAAGTAAAAGAATAGTATCATAATATGTAATAAAAAGAAAGAAATAATTAAAGTAATAAATACAATTTATTCTCCATTGGAGAGAATAATTATTATTTAAATTATTTTTCATTTTAATTTGAGTTTTGAATAATTAATTAGTCATTAATTTCATTAAATATATTCATCTTCCAGCAAGAATTCTATTTTTAAGGAATTCAAATATGGCTAGTGAATTGTAAATTTATAGTTTTTGGATGCAACTTGTCTGTAATTAAGTATGTACAACATACATAAATCAATAAAATATAACTGTAATAAATACTTGGACTAATAACTAACATTACGGGAAATACTATAACCAATATTTTTATATACTTCATCTTTATATTGTGTACTATGTCCACTTTAAAATTGGAGCATATGAATATTTGCACACGGAATGCAAATGTCAACTTCAGAAATAGAGTATATTCCCGGCAGTGTGAAGTTGACAAAATTCTTACGAAAGTTATTAGTCCAGCAACTGTGGGAATCCGACTCGTAATTTCTGTCTCCGAACATGCACGTAAACATCTCGACTACCGGGAAGAATAATTATCCCACTTTAAAGAATTTCTTATTTTATTTATTCCATATGTAAGATTACTGAGCGTAAACAACACTGATTAATATTTCCAAAATAAAATGTCTTATCTGAAATATGACGAATATCTATATTCTAAATTATTTGAAACTGGTAAACTTCCATATGTGAGATCACTGTGAGCGACCCAGGATTCGCCTTTCAGCATCTTTAGGCCACATTATATGTGGGCAGTGAGCGAACATATGACATTCTACCAATATATTCCATTGTAACTTACTAGTTTGTAGTATTAAATTAGTAAATATCATTAGTGAAAATAATAATAAGAGACAACAAAAATATCCCTAATTTATTGGAATTAAAAGATTAATTTAGCTAAAAAAAAAATTATCATTAATCTATTGGGCCTAACCTATTTAATATCCTAATACTAGTATGTTATATGTTCGCTCACTACCCACATATAATGTGGCCTGACGATGCCGAAAGGCGAAACTTGGGTCGTTAGCAGTGATTTCACATATAGAAGTTTACCAGTTTTAAATAATTTAGAATTTAAAATCAAGCACCATCAGTCAAAAATATTAACTATTTGAATATCTATATTATTGTTACTGAATATTGACAATATTAATTTATTAATGTAGGTGCTATTAAATTTGTTCGCAAAAATATCTCCACTTTACTAGCTTAATCAATCAAAGTATTTATATACAAATGAAACAAAAGTACGATTTTAATTATTATCAATTTTAACAAAGTTAAACTAGTTTAAAGAGTTAACATTTATAAATTAACAAAAATTAGTTAATATAAATATAATTTTATAAACTCGCTCTCACTTGGATGATAGTAATCGACAGCATAAGTTATCTCTTGAAACATAATCATTGGTTTCTTTTTTAGTATACCACTTGGCATGTTAGGTCTATAGCTGTTTCCAAAACGTTGTAAATGTTCCCAATTCTTTCTTCAGGCAGCTATCAGAACACACGTGCCAATATTTGACAGAATGGCACAATTCCCATCACGCACGTCAGATGATATACATGCACGAAAGAAATGCTGGTTTAAATATAATAATAATATTTCATATATTTTTAAAGTAAAATGAAATGTACACAAATTTTGTCATAAAAAAACATTTAAGCTTATTCCACAAAAACACATACACTTTCCGTAAATATTAAACACAAATAAATTGTTCAAACATTATAGCAACCTATTATTCTTGCAATATATTTAATGTACGATAGACTATTCTCTAATTGATTATATTAATTATTATTTGTTTTTGATAGTTGTTGGAATCTAAGCAAATTTTGATACAATACAGTATTTTGAGTCCAAGTCTAAAATTTCAAAATATACTCGATTATTTGACGGAGATATACATTTGTCATACTTTTATTCTGTGGATTGATAGATATTTTTGTGTATTTTTTATTTCTTTTTAAACAGAAGTATATTTATGGCGAAAAAAATATTAACCGTTACGAGAAAATAAAAATTTCTTAGACTTATATTATAGTACACAAAATGAATATTATATTTGGATAAGAAATAGATTTTAAGGGTGATAAATTATGAATACACTCGCACGCAGCGAAGGATAAAATTATATAAACATAATAAAGAAAGAAGAAACAATTTTTCTCAGCAAAAAAAAAAAAAAAACTACGTGCGTTTGTAAACATCATGTGAAAGTTTTTGAACGCTTATGAAAGAAATTTCCCCCATAAGGAATGTTCGAAAGTTTTCATTTGAAAGATTTATGCGTGTAGGCGTGTTTTAAACGATTTCGGTTAGTAATATAAATTCAGTTACCTACCAAAAAGCTCCCTCGACTTGGTCGAATATTTTAAATTACTATGCCCATATTTTATCTATATGCCGGATTACAAATTTGACATGAATATGAAGTTAAATACTTTAATAATATTATCAAAATTCAGTTTTATGTCACAGTAGCGTAATTTCAAAAAAATAATTTTCAACTATAAAAACATTAAATGTAACGGAAATTCTAAATTAACTTCTATTTATATATTTGTTTGTAGAGTAACTGAAAGATTTTCGTGCACGTTTTTCAAATCGGAGATTAAGAATTCGATACCCACACTTGTTATATTTGGAAAAATCTAATAGATTATATGACTTATGAATTGAACAATTGGTTGGTAATCAACTTTCGTGAAAAAGTCTGTCAATACAAATCTTGATATTACAGACGTACATATGCACATATACTGTGTTTCTGGAGTAGTAATTTTCACATTTTTGAGACTTATATGTTCCGCTTCTGGAGTCGACACGATATAAACTTAAGCTTAAATTCTAAATTATTTAAAACTGGTAAACTTCCATATGTGAGATCACTGTT
>JAGVSQ010007348.1:0-13474 GCA_022683975.1 Rhyacophila evoluta
GACAATTACTCAACCTAATAGGCAACCAGTCCTGCATTTTTTGGATTTTAAAAAAACCCCGACACAGATGGGGATTCGAACCCGCATTCTTCGGATCGTTAGGCACGCACGCTACCAACTACGCTACCTATGCTATGTATATATATGGGTATTATTATTATATTGGCAACAACCCACATAGAAAAAAAAATATAGGAGTCAAAAAACGTTTGTTTAATGATTATCGGTCAAAGTCAAAACATTACATAGACACAACCAAGTGCATGTAGCCTGGTGTTTTATGTACTTATTATGATATTAATTTATTAAGTTATTTGAAATTCATTGAAATTGATTAGGTAGAAATTCTTATTCCTGGACGCTAATTAAACAAACTTAACAAATAAATTTAGTCACTAATTCAGCATTTCCAGCTTACATCGTTTTGATATATCGTGTATTACGTGATATACACTGTGCTTATCAAATAAAAGTTGTTAAAAAAAAACACTTTCCTATAAATACACGTTTTTATGCAGATGCAAGACTTAAACCGGTCAACTCCAGCTTTAAGTAATTTATAATCGCCTATAAACTTAGCCATTGCGATAAAAATAAAATAATGGTTGCTATCAATGTGGAGTATATTCATTCTTTTTGGATAAGCGTTCATTCAATCAATAATTACCATGTAGCCCACATTTCCCCAATATTTTTTAAATTTTAAACCTGTAAAACATATGCGATACTTTAAGCAATTGGATGATAATAACCAAAAAACCATTTATAGATCCAATTTTTACACTATAGGAAAAGTTGTGAGACACGTCGAGAGTGTCTACAGTTGACACAGACAATTACGGGAGATGGAACTTTGTAAAATGAATCTATTTTTCAAGCCGACTGGTTTTTGTCATCTTCCAATAATTGTTCGATAAATATTATATAAATGATAAATACAGGGCTTACGAGATAAAACTATGACTTGGAAGTACCCAAAAATAATGGCAGACGACAAGGATTCTTGGAAGTAGCCTTTGCTGTCCACTTAAGTGGCGGATATGTAAGAAGCATATTTAATAAATACTTTATTATTTCGATGTTTATTTTTATAATATTGTATTAGTCATGAGATAAACTCAGATATGTCAAAATCAACCCAGAGATTTTTATATCGTAATATATACTCGTATAACAATCAGCTTGCATCATAGTTGATGTTGCATGATTGATAAGATAATCCAATAGACCCGGCCGGCGGCTTCGGGTTGAATGAATAATAAAAAGGAAAAGGACACTCGAGAATATTAACCATTTCCAGCTGATCCTTACATATACTACATGATACCATAAGCTTAAAGTATGACAAACTACTAAATAGTTGTATTTATTATATCCATAAAATACTAATTTATTCACTGATTCAACGACAATAAATATATTTTATCAAAAAAAAGAAAGATTTAATTCATAGTTTGACGAATTATTTTTAAAAAACGAGTCGAGATTTGTATCTCCCTCTACATACGAGTAAGTTATTTGCCTCTTGCTTTCTCTTTAGTATTTTTAAATACATTATTTAATAGTACAAGGTCACTCAAATAAACGCAATGATTTAATTCCATGTATTGGATATTTGTTTAATAAGAATACTAAAGTGTATAAAAAAATAGCTTATAATAAGGTTACACCACAACGTAAATAAGTTCAAATTGGCAACAAATACATAATTACGAAGAACATAATTTTAGCAAGAGGTGAAAAATCTATTTTCTATTGCAATTCTTTCAAATAAAGATAATTTTACGTTTAAATAAAAATTGATTCCACGATTGACTTTAAAGTGTGGAGATGACAAAAAATGACTTCAAGTCATGAATAAATATCTCTGTTAAACATTTCCTTAGTTTCTCTCCTTAGTAGCCTAGGTATTGGAATGCGCCCCTTGCATCCAAGGAATGTGGGTTTGATTGTTACATAAATTATTTACGTACGCATTCGTGTAAATATTATGAAGGTATTAAGGCAAATAAATGAGTTCATATTTAATCCAATTTGATTAATATTTTAACCAAAATTTATTGGTAATATTTTCATTGATGATTCTTAAGTGGGTTTTTAATGGATTTTCTTCATTATAGCAACGAAGAACTTTTTAAGGACACACACAACCATCATAAACTAAAAGCTTTCGATGTATTTAAATTTGATTAAGCACCATTTTGCAGTAACTCTATACTTTGAAGAAATACACACGTTCAAAACTCTGCAGAGAATGTTAAATGATATTGAACGAGAACATTTTGAAAGAGCTTAAAGTTTATACGGCGACATAAAAGTCTTTCTATTTTAACATGCTTCTCCTGCTATTGTCGAACTGAAAATTTGACATATAAATGTGATGTATACTATCAAACTCAATTATCTGAAATTTTCAGACTTTATTTTTTTAAAGGCTTGGTTACTCAAACCCAAGCTCGTTACAACCATTATATATATATATATATATATCTACTTAAAAATAAAGACCAGTTTATGTATGGTATATTTAATTCTTTATAATTTAGATGATTATAATTATATGGTAGGATAAACATAATTTGATAAATAGTATCTATTTTTATCAGTAAATATTTAACTAATTTAATATCTAGTTAATATTTTTGACTGATAGTGCTTGATGGAAATTGATTTCAAATCATTTAGAATTTAATTTAATATTACCAAGTATATAAATAATGAAGAATTTGGCGAATAATCAAAGGCATAAGTATTGGCATATTGTTGACTTTATTTGCAAGTGATTTTATTGATTTTAGTACCATTTTTTACACCATGCTTGCTCACAAAGTGGAGTATATGGATCAACATAATGTGAAGATATCCACTCCTAAAGTGGAGTATATAGATTTCCGTAATGTGAAGACGTCTTGATAGATTATTTTTCACGAGAGTTGTTTATCAGACAATTATTCAACCCAATGGGCATCCGGTCCTACATTTTTAGATTATTAACAATCCGACATATCGAAAATCAAACCCGCATTCCCCAAATTGCTAGGCACGCATGCCAACCTCAAGAGTTCCGGGAAGACCAATTTAATATGACTAAATACATAAACAACGAACAACTTTGGCAAATAATCGAAGGCATACACATACATTGGTGTATTGCTCACTTTATTTGCATGTGATTTGATTAATTCTAGTACTATTATAACATGTGATTAGAAGAAACATGAAAGAGAGAAAATAGGAAACGTGTAAGTAAGACAAAAGTTTAAACACATTTTTCAAGGTCATAACTTTAAAAAAATCGCCAATATTTTTTTATTTTCGTTTTGTTATTCATCCTAAACAAATTTCTGTGTACACTACAAATAAAAATGAAAAAACTACTCATGTAGAATAATAATCCATATTTTTACTATTCTAAATACATTAAGTAAAAATGGAAACATTTATATTTGATGCAATACATCTCCAATTGTATCTTCCCATCGAAACGAAAAAGCAATATGATATAGTATTTTTAATATGACCATATGTTTGATTTGTAGCAAATGGCTATTTCAAAAAAAGGAGATTGAATAATATTAGAAGAAGATTAAAAGATGGAACACTGCGTAGTGAAGTAAAATTTTTGCCTGGTGGCTGAAAGACAAATGTGGTTACCTGTGTAGCGGAGATTGCGAGTTGAATTTAAACATCTAAAAATTTATTAGTGGATACCCAAAGCTTATAATCAATTTTTGCAAAATAATTGTTTCTAATATTTTGGTGTTATTAAATGAAAAAAATAGTAAATGCAATTCACGATTATCTCTAGAATAAATTGAGATGTATAGTATATACACACACACTGATACAGTTGAGAAAATTCATTTGTATTCAAGCCGAAAGCTTTGCCATACAATAAGGTTTTCCCGCGAAAAGCCACTACCGGATACTGTGTTACGAGTCTAACTTCATGTGGGAACATGGATAGGGAAATTTTCCCGCGCTAGAAAATTGCCGCGCGAAATGAGAATACATCCTATCGTATAAACGAATATAGGTTGTTTATTTTTTGAATGTATCTTCTTATATATTAAAAGATATTGTGGATACATTCATTTATTTTGTAATCATAAAACAAAAATAAAACATTTACTTTTCGTGAAATGTATTTAATCACAGTATAGGTTACATGTTTTTTCTCAGTTTTAATTTATTTATTTGACAGATTAAGAGCTTAATGTCCGGGATTTTTTGCTGAATTATGTATGCATGATGGCCGGCAAAATTTGTGAGAAAATATGCAAAAAATTTAAATAATATCGTATTACCTCTTGTTAACATTTATAATAAAACTAAATCGTGTCACAGTAATTTCTCATAGAAAAGAAACGTATGATTTAGGACTCGCATATGAGTCTACAGTCACTCGCTAAATTTCTATCAAGATTCATATATAAATCCACAGCCATTAAGCTGTTACAAAAGCTGTCTAATAGTTATATCTATAAAATATACTCCGCATAATTAAGGACTACCAAAATGACATGGGAACATATGTAGCAATTGCCAGGTAACAAAAAAACCTGAAAGCTTCATGTGGTGGTCGTATAATTCTCTTCACAAAATTAATTGTGCTTTGTCGGTAAATATAATTTTACATCATTATAAAAATTACTACATTTTAAAAAAGACATTATTTTAGAATGTATCGACTATTAAATACATAAAATATAAAGTGAATTATATTACTTAGCTCGGAAAAATCTTATATTGAGCTTTGAGAACAGATGCTTGCGTCGGATATTGGGGGTAAAGTAGATTGACTTCGTGGGGAACTCGGAAATAAGTGAGCGGACGGGACAGCCCCCTGTAACACTAAAAGTCATGCAACGGTGCTGGAACTGGCTGGAGCATGTACTGCACATGCCTCCGGAGAGCTTTTCCTACTTGTTTTTTCTTCCGATCGGTAGGATTCTGGTGACTTGGAAGACTGTTGGATAGAATCCATGGGATATATTCAGTGGAACTAAAAAGTGCTGATATGATCCAAAAGAATGCAGTTGGCATGTGACAAACAATCCTGGAGGGGTCACGTGGTGACCATATGCTCCGCATAGGGAGTGAACATGTCAGAGAGAGATACTACCAAATCCAAAAAAAAAATATGTTACTATGAATTAATATTATTAAGGCATAAACAATTATTCAGACAAAATCTTTTTACTATCAATCTGAACAAGATAAAACAAGACATTTGAGACAATTATAGTTGTAATAATAATTGTAAAAATTAAACTTACAAAAATATTTCATTTCGCATGTCTCATGACTCCAAGTTACAAGTTAATGAATTAAACATACAAACAAATCCGTTTCAACAAAATCTCACTCAAGTAGAATTTATCGTCATTCGATTGTGGTTGTTTCTAAATTTCTCCTCATTTTAAGCTACACTAAGATGTAGTCAAAAACTATTAAAAACACAAAAAGACAGATTTTCTACTAATTTAATCTAATATGAAGACCAAATTAGTAATCCGTTTTTTTCTTGGTATATTCTTCATATGTAAAGTTTTAACATGGTTTTGTAAACAATAAAAATAAAGTTAAAATGGTCGGAAAATTGTATGTTTTCTGTGCTTTTGGAAGAGTTAACTATTATTCTAGTTGACTCGAAGTGACGGTAACTGGGAAAATAAAAGAAAGAGAGAAATGGTTCAATGAAATATCATGGCTTAGATTTTTCTATAAAACTGAACTGAAACTGAGTAAAACAGCGATAAGATCAATTTATATGTTTGAAAAAAGATTGAATCTAGTCTCAGATGTGATATATTTGGACTATTTAAATGATATACATAAATTTCAAATTATAAAAAAAGAAATTAAAATTTTATTAACACTATGCCAGTTGGATCGTCAAGTCAAAGCTTAAAACATTGAGACAAGATATGTTGAGGTCCATTCAACTATCCACATATTGTATTTAAAGTAAAATTAAAAGATATTTACATGACCAACATAATTTCAAGCAACTTATGGGTGAAAGAAAATCGATATGTCATTTTATAGCCATGTTTTCCATGTATAAAGCGAATATGTCAAAAAATAGAAAGATTCATTTAGCACTGTACTATTTATATTAAGTTTGCTCCCAAGCTGTAGTATATGGATCTACCTAGTGTAAAGTTATCTAAAGGTGGAATATATAGATTTCCGCAATGTGAAGACGTCTTGACAGATTATTATTTTCACGAGAATTTTTTATCAAAATATAATTCAACACACTGGGCATCCAGTCCTGTATTTTTAGATTTTTAAAATCTGACAGATCAGGAATCGAAACCGCATTGCCCAAATTGCTAGGCGTTCACAATACCAACTACGCTAATTGGGGCACACTAACTTTTTTTTGCCATACCATGTTCGCTCTCAAAGTGGAGCATATGGATCAACACAGTGCGAAGATATCTACTCCGAAAGTGGAGCATATGGATCTCCGCAATGCGAAGACGTCTTAACCGATTATTTTTCACGAAAATCGTTTGTCAGACAATTGCTCAACCCAATAGGTTGGACCCAGTCCTCCATTTTAAGATTCATTTCCATTCATTCTAATTCATTTTTAAAAATCCGACCAGATGGGAAATCGAACCCGCATTCCCCGGATTGCTAGGCGCACGCGCTGCCAACTATACTAACCGAGGGACATGAGACACATAACGAGTAGAAAATACGAAGACAGTTGCATATAATAATTAATTTGTTTGGTAATAGTTAGAGTTTATACCAAAATGTATGTCTATTAACCAACTATTTGCGGCACAAAAATTAATAATGTTTTTGTATAACTATTTATTTATTTCGCTTATTTTTCGGTATTTTTTAATGTTTTAGAATTTTTTTTCATTACTTTAGTAATCAAGTTAGTGAGCGTGCATTTCTTTTTCGGAATTGGAGGTCAAGAGTTCAAATCTCACAGTTCAAGAAGTTCAAATCAAAGACACAGGACTGGGTACCTGATGTATTGACTAATTGCCTGATCCACTGGAAAATAAATTTATCAAGATAAGTTCCTAGACTGTAAAAGTCTATATTCTATTTATATATGTTTATATTTATCTATTAAAATAAATATAAAATCATCTTATTTCAGATCAATATTTTACAACAAGTAGCAAAAATTATATCGATTGTATTGATAATAGTATGTCGTCGATAACTAAGTCAGTTGTTAAATTATTAGATATATTTTATTTAACAAATGTATAAAACATATTCATGTGTAATAACATCAATAATCAAAAAGTATCAATCGGTAAAAAATAATTTAACTATGAAATTATAATCATTCAAAATTGAAAATATTATGTTCTCCAGATTTCCTTTATTTGAAATTAATATATATTTTGTTTCCGAAAAGAGATTGCCGTGCGTGCTTTAGAGTTGGAAGTTAAGTGTTTAACTTTGACAGCTGAAAGGTTTTTTAAAAATCTAAAAATGCAGGACTGAATACCCAAAAAGTTTAACTACTGGTTAACCAATTTTCATAAAATTAAGCTTTCAAAGGAAACATTTTCAAACCGGACGTAACATATTAAATGTATGGAGAGATCATATTCAATCCAATACATGGTAAATGTTTGTTTATACATTTATATGTTACTCAATTTTTTAGTCCATTAGCATACATTCATAATAAATACACAAAATATACAATTTTTATACAGTTTAAGGACTTGTGTCTATGATGCCTGGTGTGGAGTAGTTCTTGAGAGCACGCTCACACACTCGGCCACTGAGGTGATAGAAGAAAATAACTATATCTGTTATTTAATATATTGTACATATACAAGTATCTGAAGCCATTACCATAATATTCAGATCCATATGCACAACCTTTAGAGCTGATAAATATCTAGCTGAGGTTATTGCTATATGTGATAAAAACAGTGATTACTACAATATTATTAGTATTTCAAACTTATTAAAAATATAAGTTTATCAAATATGTTTCTTTTATATTTTTTAAAAATATCTTCCGATAGCGTAGTTGGTAACGCGCACGCCTATCAATGCGGGTTTGATTTTCCTTTGTTGGATTTTAAAAATTCAAGAATGCACAACTGGATGCCCATAGGGCTTTTCGTAAAAAATAATCTGTCAAGACGTTTTCACATTACGAGGATCCATATATTCACTTTTTAAGTGGATTTATTCACTCTGTGTAGATCCAAGTGTTCTACCTTGGAAGCAAACGTATAAGAGTCTAAATATATTTTTTACAATTAAATCATTTTACAGTAAATGTGGATCTTATCAGAGAAGAAAATGAATTTTATTTAAATTTATAGTAAAAATCTTCATTTCTACGGTGAGCTTTTTGCGGTAGAGTAAAAATGATTTCAGGCAAAGCTCATCTGTAATTTTACACAAAACACGTTTCGTCTTATACTCATAAAAGGAATAACAACGAAAGCACAAGGTTTTCTGGTCGCCAATTAGCGAACACACAGGTGAGAACGGATGTAAAGAAACGTTATAGAAGCACTTCTATTTTGAAACCATACAAGTATTTTTTATCTTTATAAAACTCGACATTACTGAGAGCTTTTTGTATACCATTAAGTGTGAAATGAATATCTTTAGATTTTATACGCATGTTTGTAAAATATAATGTAACACAAATTTTACCAATCAGAATATTATTAAAAACAACTTTTTTACGTCTGTCTTTTATAAAAATTATTATTACGTACAGCCGTTGCGTTTATTTCCGTAAATTGAAAATAAGTGGTTTTTTAAGCTTTTTGCTCGCCATTTAAACATTAAAAAATCTCATTAGAATACAAGGTACATATTTCTTATTCTGGTAACGAGCGCTTTTAAGATGGGTTTGATCATTATTATGGACCGAATGATGTAGCTTTGAGCCTTTTGAAGGAATATTGAGGTAGTTGGATTACCGATATAGAATATATTACAATATTAATTAGTAGTTATTAAGCTCTCGTGATATACTATTTCTAAGTAACTATTACTTATTCATTATCAGCAAAAGCAATTTGGTCTTATGTACATGAAAATTAAGCCTATAAATCGATGTATTCTTTTATCAAATGTTTTTATTAGTCTTAAAATATTTTTTCTGCTTTCAAAAATTAAAATCAATACTTCGAAATATTTATTTTGACTATCAAATTCACCAAACAGTTTTGTACTATTAAAATAATGTGTGCAATAATATTATTCCACACAATTATATATATATATTCTTCTTCTTATACCATGTTTGCTCCTACAAAACTGCAAAAGGATCGAGACAGTGAGAGGAAATCCACTCCAAAAGTGAAATATACATGGATCTCCGCAATGTGAAGACGTATTGACAGATTATTTTTCACGAGAATTGTTTTTCAAACAATTACTCAACCCAATAGGCATCCATTCGTGTACTTTTAGATTTAAAAAAATATATATATGGATAATCAAACCCATTTTCCGGATTTTTAGGCGCGTACGCTACCAACTACGCTACTGGGGTATATTGCAGAATTACATAGATGCAAGTTAAATATTTGATAAAATGGGTTAATGATAACAAATTTTTAGTTAATGAGTATATTTATCAGTGACAAAAAGATGAAATTTTTATCACAAAAGATGAAATGAATAACGATGGGACGCCACAATCAAATATGTTAGAAGCATAAAAACTCGTAAGTAGTATATATTTTCCATATTTTTGACTTATTTCAAATTCAAAACTGATTTTTTTGTAATTTTTTATGAATTTTTAAGGATATTTTACACGTTTTTGACTCTTATGAACATTCTTGAATATTTCTTAAGAGGTTTTTTTTCACGAGAATTGTTTGTCAGACAATTACTCAACCCAATGGGCATCTTCTTCTGCATTTTTGGATTGTTCAAAATCCATATGCTCCACTTTGAGAGCAAACATGGCATAAAATAAAAAAAAAACATTTCGCTTTGTCTAGTTGTATCCGTCTACTCTTACGTTAAATATATTGTACTTTAGTTTTGCAGAATGAAAACCATACTGATGTTTCCTTGAAAAAGGTCAACTCATATATTTAGAATCCGTTAACAAATAATATGATTATAAATAAATACATACAGAGTCACAAAACAGAGTCACATAAATACAAAGAAATCAAAAATGATCATGTAGAAAACAAGACCAGACAACTTACAAAAAATAATCATTTTTAATTTAAAAATGCCTGAAACCCACCATGATTAGTAGTTTAGTAGATATACCAGTTCTAAATCGAAATGGTTTCACGTTGTTATTTTTTTGCAAAGTCTATTGACAAGGAAATATTACGAGTATAAATTTGACATATCATTAAATTTATATATTCTTGTAAAGATATTTCTTTTCGCCAAAATAAATATTTTCCTTATATTGTCAATCAAAGAAAACATAACAAATACAAACGAAACTAAAAGTAAATTTGTGTATTTTCATTATAAGTTGAAGTTTATATTTATTCTATTATTTGCGCGTATGTATAATAATACGCTGCTGACCTAAATCCGTCTGGAAATTGCCAAAAAATACAAAATCTAAATAGCATTCTTAAACACACATTATTAAGTAGCTTTATATAACCATAAAAAATGAAGCCTTGTATTGTATGGCAAAATGTATAAAAATTGACCGTTTATTCTTTATGTTTCTTTTTAAGCTTTTCAAAATATTAATAATAAAATCAAGCATACTATTTAAAAGTATTTCCCCGATAGTGTAAAGGTTAGCGCACGTGTTTTATATTCGAAAAAAGCGGGTACGATTTTAACATCTGTCAGATGTTTTGAAAACTTGAAAATACAGGACTGAATACTCATTGGGTTGATCATTTATCTGAAAATTAATTAACTCTCTTGAAAAGTAATTTTTTAAGATATATTTTAAATTTGCGGAGATCTATTTACTTATCCATTTTTAGAGTAGGACATTTTTACACTCTGTCAATTCGTATAATTTATTTTTGGAGAAAACATGGTAACATAAGAAGTTATTAATAAACTAAGCAATATTTTAGTAATTTTTATAGTAACAAAAATAAAAAAAATAGCTTTATCTAATTATGAAATCATTTTCAACCTAGAATACTATATATGTTACAAATAATCAACATTGAAATTTTACGTGAATACATTTATTTGTTTGTTTGAATGAAATACAATTGACTGCAGCTTTAAAACATGTCTAAATTTCAATGGATCTTCAAATTACTCATTTTTTACTGGTATCCTTACTCATCAGCGTGAATTTGATTGTCATTGACAGTTGCACGGTATGTTAATTTTTTATATATACCATATTCGCTCCCAAAGTTAAGTATATGGATTTACACAACTTAAAGATATCCACTTCAAAAGTGCATTATAATAATCTCTGCAATATGAAGACGTCTTGACAGATTATTTTTCAAGATAACTGTTAGTCATACAATTGTTCAAACCAATAGGCATTTAGTCTTGCATTTTTTGATTTTTTAAATCTGAGAGAAAGATAGTTGCGCGTAAGCTAACCACTATGCTATCGTGGAGATTATATTAATACATTTTACAATTTACTTTGAATATCTTATAAAATAAAAAATAAATTTGTGTGACCGGTTTTCAAAAAAACTTCTATAAACATTATAAATAATAGTGAAATGATATTTGCATATTGTGTTATTTTGGTTGCTTATATTGATCGACACTGTTACTTTTAAATTCCATTATCTTCAAAATAAATGAGATTGAGAGAATTGAAAAGATCTGCTAGCTATTTTTATATAAAAAGAGTCGAAAGATAATGTAAATAGCCAAATATTTAAATAAATTAGTATTAAAAGAAAAATAAAATTGTTTACAATTAATAAAAAATTGAGTGTGGTCTCTCCCTGATAAAAAAGTTAATAAAGCTTATATATTATAAAATGAGTGATTATTTTATTGAAATGATAACTTTTAAGTGTAAGAATATATTTCGCAAGAAACCGGAAGAAAAATGAGACCGCTTATTGAAGTATTTATTCAAATTCCAAGATGTTATGATGAAGCTTTTACAACAAAAGCTTTTGAATATCTTGACACAAATAATTGTTAATTCACAGAAGAGTAACTCATCTTATTCAACTCTCATTGTCATATTTACGGTATGAATTCTTGTGATTTATATGTGGTATATTGAGATGAAAATTATTTTATTATAATAATGTTATATTTATACACCACATTTCTTTAGAGGCCAAGAGGTTAGTACACGTGAATCAGTGCAGTGCTAGAGGTTGGGATTTTTTATTCTCACAGTTGCTTTATTTCTTTTAATATAAAGAGACTAAATACCCAGTGAGTTGAGTAGTTGACTGACTGGGAAAAAATCTTACATGTTTTTACGTTGTAAAGATATATGTGCTCCACTTTCGGATCGGATATAGTAAAAAATATATTTCTCCAGCAACCGAGAGGTAAGCGCACGCGTCTCGGTACTAAAGGTTATGGGTTTAAATTTCAAGAATACAAATAATTTAAAAATACAAAAGATCGGTGACCGATAGGTTAAGCAATTAGTTGACACTCAACTCTCCAGTAAAAAGTCTGTCAAAATTATTGTCTCGATAGTTTATTTTTTTCTATTTATGGAGAGGCCATCTACAGTATCACACGATGTTGAAATGTATATTCGGAGCAAACATAGTAAAAATATATTTCTATGGTGACTGAGAGATAAGTGAACGTCCCTCGGAGACAGAGGTTGCGAGTTCGAATTCCACAACTGCCAAAGGTTTGAATAATTGATGATACAAGATTGGATAGACAATCAGCTTAAAAAGTAATAGACAACACCTTACTTGTTAATATTAACTTCTCGAGTAAGGTAATTTATCAAGATACGGATAGATATGTTTCATTATCTGAATAATCATTTTCACACTGCGGATATTCTTATCTTAGACTTTTCAAGTGGACAAAGTGATAAAAATATTATAAGTTATTCTTTGAAATAATAAAATATTATAAAATGTATTTCTTGTGATCTATCAATCAGTCTACGGTGTTATTATTTCACATAATATGTTTTCATATAAAAGTTTCAGCAATATAGTTTTCTATGTTCATTCGTGTCATAAAAAGCTCGAGATATTTCTATAAAATCCCATATCACATTAGTACCATTTTTCAAACATGTAAACGAAATAAAGAAAAAAAGCCTCCCAAAGGATCGTCATACTAAAAACAATCGTACACTATGACCAAAATTTGTGTAACTGAAAAAAAAAAACTTTTTCATTATTAGCTACAACTTTGACTATGCCAGTCAAACTTTAGAACTTTCAAAATTATTTAGTATTTTTTTAAATATAACACGTGATGTATCAACATAATGGGATTTATGAAATATGAATAAAAAAGTATGAGTTATTTATATACCAATTTAGTAGAGTTGGAAAAACGTTTAATAATATTGTCA
>JAGVSQ010007349.1:0-15408 GCA_022683975.1 Rhyacophila evoluta
TCAAAACTCACTTTTTTACTTTAACGTCTTTTGCCAGTAATACGACGAAATACAAATACAAATAATCGAATAGTGAAGATACTTTCGTCATAGATACGAGTATATACAATGGATATTATTTCAATTTAGCACGCTAAAAACCTAAGTAAAATAATAAAAAATAAGCACGCATTTCAGTTATCACTCAAGCGAAAAAAAATTCACAAAGAAAACAAGATTCAGAAGGTGACGCCGTCTCGTGTGATTTATTGGCATTAAATTTTACTTAAGAATTGTTTTTTTAATTAAGCATCTGTCCGCGTCGCAAAATTATTTTTATGACGAATGCCATTCCTGCGAGATGACATTGATGTATATTTTTTTATCCGCGAGATATTTTTTTATGGAAAAGGTAAATGTTTATTCTATGTGAATTATTATCAATTGCATTGTATAATATAATATAATCATAATGATTCAATTATATTCAATTGATTAATTACACATTGTAATCGAGATCCGATATCTATCTATAGATAATAACAAATTGATTTTATTTTTCAATGTTCTCATCGTAGGAATGCTTTGAATTGATATCGAAAATTCATTGTTTTGCACTTATCTCGTTTTAAAGTACGTAATTTGTTATCTTACGCTATGTTACTAACGCCATTCATAAATACCATCAGGGCCGTCTGCTATGAAGCAGGCACGCGGTTACGTCGGGCGATATCATGTAAGGAGTGGCAAAAGTAGCGAAATCAATATAAAAGTGAAAGAATCATGCCGGAGCGAAAAATATTATTGTGCGGCAGCGAAATTATCTGAGAAGGCGCGATGTTTATGAATTACGTGATTTACTTCGTCCGGAAGTATAAATTACGAACAAAACAACCAGGACGAATGTACGAAAGTAGGGAGTGAAAAAAAACATTGGCACGTGACCTAAAAAAACGAGAAACCATAATATTGTACGAGGAATACGAGGAAGTTAAAAATATTTTCAGCACGCGAGAGGAGCGGCATTTTATAGTGAGAAAATCTACTACATGGCGCTGAACACCACTGGATGCAGGACCGCGCTGTGCTAATGTCCAGATTGTGTACCGCACAAGCGCACCTGAATATGATAGGTGCCGTTTTGAAAGTAAAATGAAATAAATTCGCCAGTATTTTCTACTTGCAATGATATTTGCCTAATTAAAATAATTATACTATAAAATATGATCATTATATGAACTACCAAGAAAATGGCTAGAATGATAAAAGTATGCAACTTATAAATCAGTAAAAATATATAAATGTATGGTTTAAAATTTTGTATAAGGGCACATGTTACCGACGATACAGAACTTACTGGATGCATATTTTGATGAATTGTTTTCTTTTTTCTCCATACAGGTGTCATCTCTATCAATCTCCACTCGAGTTTCTTGGCGTTCTTATTTACCAGTATAGCATCTCGATGTGAGGTAAGCGTATGCTCTTCGAAAAGCACTCATTGTTACTATGTATGTCCCCTTCGAAAGTGAAGGATATGTATCTCGACAGTGTGAAGATGACCTCTTCAGAAAATAGAGAATATGAATCTACGCATTGCTAAGATTTATTTTTACAGAATTTTTCAGTAGAATGTATTATCGAAAAATTGCTCAGCCTATTGGGCATCAAAGTCTTGCATTTTTAGAGTTTTGAAAGTGCGGCAGCTGTGAGAATCGAACCCGCAATTTCGGGCTCCGAAACACGCACGCTAAACTGTCGGCCACTGTGGGGATGCAGTAGAATACTATTTTAATATAATATTATTATTTAACAATTGAAAGTGTATTGCAGTTCTATTGCGTAAATATACCCTTCGAATTATTTAATTTAATCTAAAGTGATCAAACTAATTCTAATATACCAAAATTCAAAGGAGAACATTTGAGCAAGTATATTTGTATAGAAGAACCATATAGCATGTAAACCAGTAGGCAATCAATTTCAAAGTCATCTATATAAATAAAAATGTTTGTTTGTTAGAATCTCCGAAAGTTCTTCATCAATTGCTTTGAAACTTTGACACAACGTTGCAATACGCGCGTGCTTTTATATACTTACTATTATATCTGAGCCATAGCAATGCGTGGCCGGATACAGCTAGTTCTATAGATTATGAAAATAAACATTGAAAAATATGCCTTTTAAACAAAAAAATTTTTTCTTTCAAATTTGTAAATATACCCGTCATATATAATAAGTACGTGCTTAATAATATGATGACTTGTCTGTTTGCGGTTTATGAACGTTCAACGATTTCATAAGAATGATAAGAGATTGAATTCAACCGAATTTTGTATTATCTTGTCTTACGAAGGATGGTAGATTGGAATTACCAGTAGGCCACTAAACTATCTTTATTGTATAATATTTCTTAGTAATTAAAAAAAATATTTAACTCAACTGAATATCGCACAGGATCTAAGTGTTCATCTTGTTTGAGGTTTATTTTTACGCTGTCACGAATTTTCAAGGTGATACTGAGAAAAAGCTTAAAAAATAGCCTCAGACCGACGAATTTGTTTCTATGAGTTAATAAAAACAATATAGAACCTTATTTAACAAATAATAGATGACAAAATTGAATTAATTTTGGTGTATTGAATAGCACGATTTGGTTAATAATTGCTCTGAACCTGGATTCATAGACCTGCATCCCAAAGCTTCATATTGATCCACGAATATTTCAAATTATAGGATAGAGCAGGCTTGGGTAAATAGTGGCCTAATCCACGTCGGTTAGTTTACACCAGACACGAAAAATTATAAGTAATGCGAAAAAAAATCACTTAGACATTAAATTAAAAAATGTAAACATCATTCTTAATTTGTATTTTGATTTCAATGGCAATTGTATGGTTTATATGGCAATTTATTTGTATTTAGTTCATTTTTTAAATAGTTTTTTTTTCAATATTCATCATCCCCTGGGATAGAGCAAAGTAGATCAAGTAAACAATTTATACTTCGTTCTTATACAGTAAATTTAACTATGCCAACTCAATATAAGTGAGATCTAAATGCTCCACATGTCGAACTTCTGTAGCACTCTTTTTGCTGATCAGACACAATGATTTGTAGGAGTGTTGTTCTGCCAGGTAACATAGATATCGCACACGGGTTTAAAATGGAATTTGGCAAGTAAATGTCATCTCAATTCACGTTGTGTTATTTGATCAATTTACTATATATTACACATATTTAAGGTAGCATTTTGTATACTATTTCCGATTCGAAAGTGGAGCATATGAATCTACATAGTGTGAAGATGTCCGCTCATTCTTGTCTCGCTCAAAACATGTTTTGACAAATTATTTTTCACGACAACTGGTTGTCAGACTAATTTCTCAACTCAATGAGAATCTAGACTTGTATTTTTAGATTGTTAATAATTCAGCATATGTGGGAATCAAACTCGCATTCCCCGGATACGAGACGCGTACGCTTACCACTACTGTCTACAATATCGGCGAGAGTTAGCAATAGTTATTTTTTAACCCCGGTGATCAATTGGTGAGCATTTCAATGAAGGTTGCAATTTCGCAGTTGAATTAGGATTTGAAAAGTATCTAATGGGTATTCAACCGGCTGAGAAACTGACCAATATTTAATTTTCGCGAAGAATTACTTGTCAAGAGAAGCCTTTATGCTATGTAGATTCGCGTGTGGTAAAAAATGTGGTCAAAACTCCTTACGAAAATAATCCAGAAATAACATGCTTTCGCGTAGTGGAGATATACATTCTCTTAATATCCTTAAACACGTTTAATATCATAAATCATTTTATATAATTGTATACGTTAGAACCCTATTTTTATTACCTGAGTGTGTTTACTCTAAAAATAATCCTGTCTGATGCAGAAATATTATTAGATTAAAATTAAATTAAAGCATGAATTATGTATACTCATATTGCAAGAATTTAAAAGTTAATAGTACTATATAGTAGAGATATTTGAATAGTTGTTAATGCAAATTGAAAAAGGTCAATTTTATATGCATGTAGAAATTAAATTATCATGAAGATTGTTTACTTTGTAGTACAAAGTTATCCCAATATGCATAAATATATGTACGATCTAAACAAGACATCTGATATACTATTTTGCATATGAAACAGGTATCGAATAAAACTATGGTTAACAGTGTATATTTATCAAGAAAATGAACTGCGTATAATTTTTTGTACATATACGTTATTATAAATAATGATTCTCCTTTATCTTTCGTTGATTGTTGCAAAAAACATTATTTTTTGTTGAATTAAAACAATAATAAATGTTAGTATTTTCGCTGGAATTTTAGAAACCATTATAACAACCAAAAATTTACGATGTCTAAGCATTGGATAACAAAAACAAGTAATTTTTAATTATTATCTATAAATTAGAGCTGACTTGAAATCAGTATTTGAAACATTGAATTAAATATGTTTTGTTATTTCCCTTTGAAAACGGGATTATTAAGAATCTCTATAAAAATAAAAATGTAGCTCTATGTAGTGGTATGTTAAGTGTCAAGTTATCGCTATCATTTATGGATTCATAATCCTGAATGATACATATTTATCCTTCCCCAAGAATTATTTGCTACTCCTAATACTTGTCTAGTGTTTTGAAAATGTATATACCCAAGCTATACTAATTTGAAATCACCGTCCATTCCCTTAAGATTGGGTATACAAGTCGTATGAGAAATTTGGTCTGCAGACTAGAATATACTTAAGGAGTTGAAAATTGTTCATTCTTGGTATATTACCTGACGATCGAAGATATGTAATCTTGAAAAATGTTGAAATCGATACTCCTTAGAAAAAGTTACAGAACTCTAAATAGCGTCGTTTATATGATTTGCTATTTTGAAAAATTGATTGATTATCCTTCGTAGTACTTTTTTTTTAAATATTTCTAGTGCTAGTTATGTTACCTTTGTCTGGGATTCATAATTTGAAGTTCCGTAGCTGTATACTCGTATATACAAAATGTACCTGGATACTCAGTGGTTTAAGTGATTGGCCGACAACCAAACTTAGCGAAATGATTTAGTCAATATAAATCTTTGCGTTTGGAGTTTATATTATGCTCCACACTCGCAGTGTGAATATGGTGGTAAGCTTGTGCGGATAGTAAAAATGATCACAGCACACTTGTGCAGAGCCGACCCAAGGCACCGGCAACACGGACTGGTGCTTAGGAGCGCTATCAATGATCTTGAAATAGTCAACATAATAGATTAGTAAAATGTTGTTTTAATCAGACGTTTTTAAGATGGAAAAGACAGGCTCATGTATATCGTCGCCAATATTGCAAGAACAAGTATCTCAGTTCGGTTTAAGTCACGGAAAGTATGATTTTTATTTTTTGCTATCTCTTATATCATTGGCACATTTCTACATTAGTGCATATATTAATGAGACGCGTTAAAATTATTTATCAATGCAAGAATAGTGATTCAAGAGATTGGAAAAAATACTGTCAAGATAAATATTTGAATCAAGATACGTATTCTTGCAATATTGGCGACGATATATACAGATATTAATTTTTAACGACACGCAAAGATTCTCGATTGCCAAATCAATGATGTAAATTCACCCGGATCTTATTATTGTATTTAATATTACTGTGCGATAAATTTTCAGTACACTCATTTCTATATTTTTAGTTTTTTACTTGAGTTTTTTTATAATTAAAATGGGCGTCAGCAATCATAGGGCCAGCCCTGCACTTGTGGATTGATGAAGTTCCCACCCTTGAATAAAAACTGGCCAGATTATCAGTTTGTCTAATAATTTTCGTATGTTAAGAGAGAAAAAAAAATGTAAACCAAAGTTGTACATGGTTGTAGTTGTTCCTAATACACTCCAATTCATTCCATCGCTGATGATATTTTTATTGATCCCCAACGAACCAAATTACGCAAAGCCAATGACCCATTCAAAAAAGGTAGCGTACAAAAATGTGTACTAAGTATAACACAAACCTTACTTTCAAGCCCCAAACCAATTTATAATTCTAATCTCACTGGCCCGTTTGATTTTGAAATGCGATAAAATACACCTAATTACTTCATAGCTGTATTTATCTAAAATTTAAATTTTCCTTTGTGCCTAAGTTTTTCTTTTCACATCTACTCAATAATAAAGCGGATTTCACAATGACCATGAACCTGAAACTCGTCTTACTTTATTTTTTATTGCCCATACAAATACGTGTTCTTAGAAAACATAAACAGTATGCATAATTGTGTTTTTGCATCAAGCATGACCGTTTAAAATAAACACATTTTTTCTTTATCGATTCTTGACTACATAATAATTATGCTGCATTAAACTTTTTGCAATATTCTCAAATAATAGGTATTGATTTCAAATAAAACATCCAATTATTTTCACATTTTATTTTTTTACCATTAAAATTTCCCTTACAAAGAAATTTCATAGATAGTATTTTACTGTCAATAAATATAAAGTGATTTAAAAAATAAAATTTAATATGACATGAAATTGTCTATATTTTTAAATACACCCGATTCTCTTTTTTACACGGGGGATACGTTCCAAAGAACACCATCTAAAAAAAGCCGGGCTCGTGCTCATATACAAATGGTAGATAGTGGAATCTACATAAACTTAATTTTCACTAAGAATTATTTCATTTTCATATCATATAATATGTGTTACTTTCGTGATATATTTAACATTATACATTCGGACTTCGTATAACATGATCATATGGTTCCGAAAAAACCTCGTGTAATACGAATCCGTGTTATACGAGGTTTGAATTTAATCAGTTACGGAATGCGTTCCAAAAAATATCGAAGTTTAATTATATCCTTTATTTTTTACAATAAACTACATAAAACTATACGTTTACTTATATATTTAAAGTACTTAAACAATATAGATTACTAATCATGACTTTCATAAACAATCCTATTTATTCGAATCCTTTTCAAGACGGGCTTAAAACCGTTTTCATTAACGGAAGACTTGAGATTTTTTTAATGTATCCTAAGGCTGACTAATAAGCGATTGTCTTTTTTCGCGTGTAAATCTTGATGTATTTCATAACAAGGAACCAAGCCCTTTTATGATTCCCCCTCGAGTATTAAATATATTTCTGTCTCATGATAATTTTCTATAAAATAATGTTCAAATTTATCAGCCAAGCCTGAAACTTTATTTATTGTTTTTAATCTAAAACAGATAGCTGCTTCGTTGCAACTCCTTTCTGAGTCTCATAATAGGTTCATTTACCATTTCGACTAGTTTTTCTTCGTTAAAGGCATGGTCCTTCAATATTTATTCGATATTTTGAATATCCAGGTCATTAAATCCTTATCCACCGTTATTACGACACATATTAATTGTCTTTTCGTGGTCATCTTATATCGTATTTCTTCAATGAATTATCATGACTATATTTTTACCATCTAGTACTTTAAGTGGATTCTTTTCATTTCTTTGACTATGGATCTAATTGAATATGACGAATAGATTTTTTTTGTAATGGCATCTTCTAGGATTGTCAAAATCAGACAAGTTAACTAATTTTTAAATTACTATTTTTTTCTAAAACCGTGTTATGTAAGATCATGCGACAATTTGTCTACCGTGTTATATTGAAACCGTGTTATAGTACAAGTACCATGTTATACGAGATCCGAGTGTATATCAAATAACATTTAGTCATCTAATATTACTACTACCGTTTACCGTATATTTTTTTTGTGATAATTTATTATTGTATTTTTGCAATGCTTGAACGATTGAAAGTGATCATTTTCTTGTTCATCCACAACATATGGTCAAATGCTCAATGTTTATAATATGATATTAATGTTAAAAAATTAAGCCCTTTAACCAGTGGCGTAGCTACATATTCAGCGCCCTGGAGCAAGTTGAATTATTAAGCCCCCTAAGATTTCTCATTTCTAACTGTTATATTACATTATTTTTTTTACTTTCTTACAGAAATTACGGTTTCTCACTTTTTTACCTCTTACGCTTCGCTAAGAATTTTACTTCCTATCAGAATTTGCGCTCCCTATAATACTTGCGCCTGGAGCAGTTTGCTCTAATTACTCATCGTTAGCCACGCGACTGCTCATAGCGGAATGAAAATGAAGATTCAAATGTATCTAAATGTAAGACATTAACTACCAAGGACTTAACCAACTTGAAAATGAATCTGTATCAATAAAATATACTAAGATAAATTATTTAAAACTGTTAAACTTCCATATGTGAGATCACAGCTAGCGACCCGGATTTCGCCTTTCGGCATCTTCAGGCTACATTTAGCTACAATTTTAAATAATTTAGAATTTAAAATCAATTTCCATCAAGCACCATCAGTCAAAAATATTAATTTATACTAAGATAATTAAATGTACGTGCTATAGAAATGCAACAAAGTCTTGAAGATGATATTAAGGTTTTAATAATTATTTCACACAGTTTTCTAGGCTTTTATGAATATCGGCGTATTTTAAAACAATTTTTTTTATGTTAAACTAAATTTAAAACAAGAAAGCAGTGACACTTTAAAAATACATACTATAAAAGTATTATCATTTGAGGAAAAAAAATATAAAGTTTTCATAATTGGGACTGTATTTCATAAATCATTTCAGACGTACCATTTACAGATATGTATTTATTGTCATTAAAAAATAAATTCTAACTTACAAAGTTATCTCAGCTAAAATAACAACGTCCACTTTCTAAAAAAGCAATAATTTTAATAATAACTAACGAAATCGATTTATTGTATCAATAGAAGGAAAGGCAATGGTCTATTGCGCCATAATTAGAATAAATGTTTGCTTATCGGTAAATACTTTGTAAGTATTTTAGGAAAACAAGAAATACTTTACATTGCAGTTATTTTACAGAGTAATAGTTTGATAAAGAGTTTTGAGATATCTATTCTACTATACTGCCAGTAATTATAACAATACGGATAGAAATGGCCGTGCTTAACAATTTTTTTTTGATACAGACATCTTTCACGTCAGTTAGAGTGAGTTTAGATCATGGATTCTCAAAGTGGGCGCTAGGGCGTCTAGGAAGACAGTGGTGCGTTCAGAAGCACAAGAATCTCAACTAGGGTTGCGTTTAATACAATAAAACTTTACTTAGTTAACGGTGACTTGGCTAATTAAAAATAAATAAAATATTTTCTTCATTCCTATTCAGGAAAATGCTGTAACCCACCAGCAAAATGCGTTGAGGCAGTGTAGAAGAAACAATGCCATCTCGTCAATAAATTCTACCTCCAACTATCTCCAATATCAGGTTAGTTTTTTAAACATACCTGTTGTTACTTCTTCTTCTTTTAGTTTTATTATTTACCAGAGGTTGGCAATAGACGTGAACTCTTTCTGACTTACAATTTAAATGTTCTGAAACACTTTTTAAAGTATATTGTCTATATATTATAAGCATTTTAAGTCATTTCAAGATCTATACAAAGAGGAAAATATCAATTTTCTGTTTTACATTTGTCTCTCCGATTGCCGAAAGAATATCGTGCGGGCCTCGCATCCAGGGAGTGAGGGTTCGATTCCGACATCTGTTGTCATCCGATTAATGGAATACATATGAATCTTCACACTGTAAAGACTATACAAAGTTGTTACGTGCAATTACATTTTTGATATGTGAGTACCACACAGGTGCCTATCTCTCCGGTTTTATCAGTGGTTATCAACATTTATCAGTCATCGGCGATCGACGCCGTGTTATGTTATTAGTAGGGTGACCAACAACGTGACCCGCGTCGCGACGTCCGATTTTTTCCAATGATATCTTAATACAGTGACGTAGAAAAATTATTTTTCAACCCCTAAATAAATAAAATAATGTTAAATAATTTAGCATACAATTTGTGTTTTTTTCCAAAATGGATTACATTAGCATAGCCAGATTGAGTTGAACAATTGTCTGAAAAACGATTCTACCGAAAAAGACTTCTTCATATTGCGGAGATCCATATTCTCTATTTTCGGAGCGGATATCTTCTTTATTTTTATTTACAACTAGCTGTACCCGGCCACACGTTGCTGTGGTTCAGTCTGGTTAAATGGAAAAGAAAGAAACAGCTAGCTGTACACGGCCACGCATTGGTCTAGTCTAGTTGAAAATAGTGCCGCTGTTTTTTAAAAAAATCGCCTGTTTTTACTTGTCACAAGTGTGACATCTGTATAGGTTTTTCTTCTTCTTCTATATCCGCTCCTTAGGTACAGCATATGGATACCACGTACCACCTCCAAGAATCCCTGTCGCTCGCCAGTATTCTTGCCGGTCAGCTTAAAGAATAGGCAGGTCAGGTTCAGACTCTGTTGAGGCATCCGCAATATATAGCCAAGCCAGTTTCAGCGTCGCACTTTGTCAGTGATAAGAGGCTGCATGGTGCGTTCTCTTATCTTCTCATTTCGAACGAAGTCATACCACCGTATGCCCAGAATCTACCGCAGGCACCTGTTCTCAAAGCTCAGAATACGGTTGTTTTTGGTATAATGGTAGGTATATAAAAGCACGCGCGTATTCAAATGCATTGTCAAACTTTTAAAGCAATCGGTGAAGAACTTTTGGAGATTTAAGATTTTGAACAAACGAACATTTTTATTTATCTAGATTACCGGCACGTCACTGATGAATGAAACAAAAACGTCGCATAAATCGAGGCTTTTAGCGATATTATCTGTGTAAGTTCGATATTTTACAAATCGCAAATTATATAGTAAAAAAGTACAAAGCTAACCGCTTTATTTAATGATAAGGTTGTATAAAATTTTACTGTAACACTGACAAAATAATCTATTAGTATAGCAGCATATGAAACGATACACTACGTAGATGTCCACACCATGGATCTTCACAATGCCAAGACATGTCTTGATCGTGCATTTTTTTGGGAGAATTGGTTATCTGACAATTGTTTAAGACACTGAGATCTGGTCCTGTATTTTTGAATATTAGTGTAATTCGGTTGTAGGAATCAAGCCAGCGTTCTCCGGCATCTAAATGAGAGCGCCAACTTCTCAGCTACCAGAGAGACATATTGTATTTTACTCGAAATTTATTTAAATATTAATTTACCGATTTAAAAATAAATGGTTATTAGTACATTTATAAATTAAGCTTATTAATATGTATTTTAATATATTCGCATATTCACATGGCTTAAAATTAATATGTTTTAATTTTAAGACATGTGAATGTGCACAAGACAGTTTGGTTCTTTAAATATTTCGAAGTATTTTTTTTATACCAACTCATGAAGAGGATTAAATAAATATTGTACGATACGTCGAAAAGCTTGGCCAGTATTACACAGTTTTTCAAATACATCCTGGAGCATATAATATTTTTTATCCATGTTCACTCTGAAAGTGGAGTATATGAATCTCCTCAGTGAAGATATGTCTTCATGGACTATTTTTTACGAGAATGCTCCAGTCCTGCAATTTCGGATTTTTAAAATCCGATAGATGTAAGAATCAAGCCTACATTTCCTGGATTGAAAGGCGTGCACCCTAACCTCTACGTTGCTGGGAAGATAATAGATTTTTTTAATTTGAATACAAAAACTAATATGTTGTAAACATAATATTTAAATTTCACATTATATATGTAATACACACAATAATAATACACAATATTTAATATACAATATATCTAATACAAAATATTAAGACCCAATTTATTTCAATAATTCTAAATCAGATTGAAAATCTAAAAATATAGGACTAGCTGCCCATTGGGTTGAGAAATTGTCTGATAAATAATTCTCGCGAAAAATAATCTGTCAAGACGTCTTCACATTAGGCAGATCCATAAATTCCACTTTTGGAGTGGATATCTTCAGACTGTGTAGATCCATATGCTCTCTTTTGGGAGCAAACATGGTATAAAACAATACATAATAAATGAGATAATACTTCTCCATCATTGGAAAATACTAAAAAGCAAAATCGGCGAAGGATTGTGATTTTTTTATTGATACAACAATGGATCCCCCGACGTTGTCCACGGACTACCGAATTAATTTTAAGTTGTCGCGGAGTCCCTCAGCGGTTACATGGACACCTGAGGGTCAGTAGGGGCCACTTTTATAACCACTGATCCACATAATTGTTATGAGATTTACATAAATATTTAACCAATAACAATATTCAATAGATTTTAGCTGACACAGACTAGTAATTGTATTTAAGCTGTTCATGGGACACTCTTAAGAATGTGTCACGTCAATTGCGCCATGGTATTCGCTCAAATATTAGGTATAGAGATGTATCAGGTGACGTAAGGCAAATCAAGTTATTATTATTAATAATTTCACATTTTAAATTAGTTTTAAATGTATAAATATATGTATTAGTTAGGAATATTTAATATTACATTAGTATCGCTATTTATATTTTCGTTACACTCGATAATCACCGGTGGAGCTGCGGCTGAATGATTAAAGTAACATCTCTATCTGTAAATAATCACCTCACACTTCTGTAACAAAAAAAAACTGAAGTTTGAATCAGTAGTATATACTGAAAACACTAACATACTATAAAAACAAACCATACAAGATCAAAACCTTAATTGAGATCATCAATTTCGGCCCGCTTCATACGCGAGGGTATCATGATGTCTAAAAAGCTAATTTGTAAGCTTTTTTTTCACGCCGGCATCGGTAGCCGTGTTTGAACTTTCTGGGAGTGTGTGACGTCACGTGATGGGACCTGAACAGGAAATGGCCACTTGTTTTGTGTATTTGATCTTAGGCTCGCCGATTGAGGCAATAAAAAAGAATTTAATTGCGGTGATTTGTTATTAGTACCATGAAAGCCATTTTAAATCAATTATAAGAGCAATGCCTCCAAATTCGTAATTTTCTACTCAAATAGGAAACTCATTTTGCGAAGTAATATCTCCCATAATGCAGCTCTTCTTTCTCTATCCATCTGTGGCCAGAGAATCTAGCAGGCACAGTATTATATTTTATAGTATTATATATTATCTCTTGCTAAGTAAACCATGATTATTTTAAACATTATTTATCTTCCTTTTTTGACACACCATAACTTAATTATTCCTTGTTGATAGACACATACATCTACTGTGGAAAGAAAAACTACGTAGCTCACATACAACAAATTTTACAAGAGACATAAAATATTTTAACATAATGATTTTATGCCAAAGTCAAAATATTAAATAGACTCAATCTTGGAGTGCCCGAAAACTAAAATGCTATGTACCCAACTCAGTTGTACCTGGTCACATATAACAGATGTCTCAAGAGAATCTGAACCTGCCTATTTTTTAAGCAGACTGGTCGTCGGCGTCCCGGGAAGCCTCTAAATACTATCTATAGAATGTATTCAGCGGAGTTGCGGGATGCAAGTGTGACCTGGGAGGACGCAAGGATACTGGCGGGCGATATGAATTCTTGGAGGCGGTATGTGGTGTACATATGCTCCACTCAGGGAGCGGATATGGAAGAAGAAGACAAAAGAATAATTTGACATTAATTCAATAAGTTCTTTAAGAAAAACCAATAAAATTGACGTGGTGGATATCGTTTTTCCTGGCTGTAAATTTGACATGCTATCTATTTTTTCAAATTTAAAAGGTAAATTTGAACGCTAATTTACTACTTGCAGCTTACAGCCTTTTGCTAGAATGTTTTTTAAATGGTATACGTTATGTTTATCGAAAAAAAGCTATTTAGAAAAAAATGAGCGTTACGTCCTGTTTATTTTCTACAATCGATATAATAAGCGCTGAGATAAAGTTTTAATATTGTAACGGTTTCTTACAGTGCAGTTTCACATCCGTATTGTTGTTAGTACACCGCATCTTTATCTTTAGTCATTAAGTACTATGCTACTTCTAGAAATCTATCAAGACGTCTTCACGCTGCCTTCGTATACGTATACTCCAGAGCGGACATCTATACGATGTGAATCCACATGCTCCACAAAAGGAGCAACCGTTTTGTAAATTTAAAATTTAAGTGATAAAGTTGGCAAGCATGCGCGTTTCGGTGGTTGTAAATCTCGCAATGATTTTTAATACTTGTGCAATAAAATGAAAATTTTCAATCTGTGGCTTGGACGTCTTCTGCTTAAATACATCTAATTCACACTCGGTGTGGACATAGTTGAAAAAAAATACAGTTTTTCCAACAACAACAAAAATGCATAATAAACTACTTGCATAGAAAGCACTATGTTATTAATATAATATATTAACATTACCTTTACAAACCAATTATCTCTTATATGACTATTCAATACAAAGTTGTACGGCTTAAATTGAACCACATTCAGAATTGAACTGTTGTTATCAGGTTGCAATAAATTAAGCATTCGAGGATTCAAACACTTTCCCACGGATTATATGAAGTTGATTCATGATTGCTCGATCCGTATTCTCGCGTCTTGGAAATTCTGAGTCACTTAATCTGAAGGTAGATCTGAGGCAGACGTCCAAAACTTGTAGAGTTAAACAACCTTGCATGCTAGCGTGTAATATACACTTGATTTTTTATAGAATCGTGTATAACTACCTAAGAAATCGAGAACATCAGCTGTTTTTCGTTCCTAAATGCAGAACTATCCTGCCAGTCGTTATACCAATGCGGAGAGCAATGGCGATGTTTAACAAGATTGCATCGGATATTGATATCTTCCACCTATGTAAGAAAGAGTTTAGATATATGCTATTCCATACATTATTAAGATAGGGTATGTCTAACTTACCTGGCAGACACTCTCTTTCCTTTTGTATTTTTTTAAAGTCTCTCTTCATTATTTTTGTAATCTTGTTAACAATATTGCGTTTGTTTTTATGTGTTCTCTTTTATTAATTTTGTGACAATCATATTAATTTCGTGTTGTAAATATATTAAACTTATTAATTGTAATATTACAACATGTTTAATATAAATAAATAAAGATTTTGGTGTTATTAGATGATGTTATTATCGGAAAAAGTATTTTAATCTAATAAAGATGTAAAGTATTGAAAGTAGTTTGTCTTTTCTAATTTAAACATGAAGTTAGACAATTCAAACTCAAACAATAAGACAATTCGACAATTACCCCCTGAACTATTGGATATTGCGATAATATTTAGTTTCGCATTATTCTACTTAAGGGGTTTTAGTCATGAGATTTTTAATGATAAGATAATTTTTGGGGGTTATTGTTCAAAAGACAACTATTCAAAACTTTCACGTTGAGATTTATATAGATATTTAATACTTTAAATTTATTATTATAATGTATCAAACTATTTTTATCTTAACAGATTGTGTCGAATATAAATTAAATACATTCAGCCGGTTATATAAATTAATTGCATCTTAGCCATAT